>LPNX011140437.1:387558-401638 GCA_001517045.1 Pseudotsuga menziesii
TATATAAATTTTTGGTGAATCTTTCATGGAATTATAAAATCTTGTAAAATACGGGAGAATCTTTTACAAAATTATAAAATCTTGTGAAATAATGACGAATCTTTCACAAAATCATAAAACCTTGCATAATATTTCGCGAATC
The DNA here is from genome assembly GCA_001517045.1 of Pseudotsuga menziesii. Taxonomy (NCBI): domain Eukaryota; kingdom Viridiplantae; phylum Streptophyta; class Pinopsida; order Pinales; family Pinaceae; genus Pseudotsuga; species Pseudotsuga menziesii. The sequence goes on from LPNX011140437.1 coordinate 387,701, forward strand.
TTTTACATAATTAAAAATCTTGTATATTTTGGCGAATCTTTCATTGAAAGAAAAAAACTTAAGTCTTGACAAAATTTGACTTAATAAAATTACCTAGATGATGTTGTATTTACTTTATATTTGTCATGTACTCTTGCACTAGAACACCTTGTAAAGAAAATCCAATTTCTAAGCTAAATTATTGACTTTAATAATCACAATTACTTGTATACTACTAAGTTCAAACTTCCTTAGAGATAAATTGGGGAGATGACTCTCATAAATATTTGCAATTTACAATAGAACATTTTATGAAAGTGTGAAGCTCATTTATGATACTACACTCAATGTACAATCAATTTTCACAAAATATGTTGGGCCCAATCATCCCCCTCAATCTAAAAATATAGCTACAATAAAAATAGTTGTTTGAAGCACTACTCAAAATACAAGGCTTGATCAATGCTCTCAAAAAATTCAATGGATGGTTGCATAACATCCACACTTACAATAACATCTTTCTAGAAAGGATGTCCCCATTTTCTAGCATGACATGCAATCAAGGTGAATAAGTTGTATAAGAGAAAGATAATAAAGTACATGTCAAAAAACATTAAAACACAAATGATCATCTTTATGTATGATTCACAATAGGGAAAAATTTAGAAGCACGTACCTCAACATATTATTTCAAGCTTTATTACACATGCCTTACAATCAAAGTTGTGTTAGTGACCAATACCGCTTAAATTCTAACATTATTATGTAATCAATGACTAAAGTTTGTCAAGGAATTTATAAATATGGATAGAATCCTAGAGGCTATATGTAATGATCTTTTAGTCATGAAATAAAAAAGTAAATTTTCATTAAATGAATATCGGTCTCATTTCCAATAGGTCTCCTATGATGAATGCATAGGACCCTAGTAATCCAATGCATAGACCATTTTTCTCTTCGCTTAGCAACTCAGATCTCATTTCCATTTATAAATACCAACACGTCTTTTCAAAGAAAATATAAAATAAACATAGTAGATTCTAAAATTTAAATGGTGAAGATGCTTAAGTCATGCAACAAAGTGAAAGGAAATACAAGCATATTTCATCAAAACATCAAATATTTAAAGAGAACAATAATGATTATAAAAAAACATTGAACGCTACAAAGGGCTATAGAGGGCTCAAATCACAATCAAGTATCAAGGGAATTAAAAATCTAAGAAAAACAAAAGCAATCCAAATTTAAGAAACAAACAAGCCATTTATGAAACTAATAAAGCTAGTACAAAGGGCTCAAACTACAGTCAAGTATCAAGGGAATAAAAATAAATTTAACCAAAATAAACACAAACTTTCAAATTTGAAAAAATGCTCCAAATGCAAGAAACAACAAACCATTAATATTTTCCAAGATATCAAAGTTAAAATGTTTTAACTTTTGAATGAGCCCATTCTTGCTAAGCGGAAGTATTGTTAAAATAATTATTTAACCTTTAATACTAGGACGCTATTTATAAATAGATAGGTCCCAACTTAATTTCATGTCACATATAAGAACAAAACAATGTGTTAGTTAACTATCAAAACATCAAACTTAAAATAGATTGCATCAAGTAAATGTAGCTCCAATATTATTATATTTAATACAAAATACAGACTATAGAACCTATTTTTACTTGAAATGCAAGTTCAATTTTATATATCAGGTAATCCTTCTCCTATCAAGAATTTCATTTTTCCAACCTACTCCAAAAATAGAGGAACATCAAAGTTAAACTAACAAGAATCAAATGATCTATTAAATTGCATTCATTATTTACACCCTACCAATGTATATTAATTTAGATAATATCTCATGGGATATCAAATTCCCAATTCCCATGTCAACCCTCACTTTCTGCATTTTGAACATGAACTTCCGTAGATGAAATATCATTATTAGCCTCAAAAACATTATGTTTTGTATCAAGTTCATTGGAAACATTTGTTATATTGTATTCTCCTCTTCTCTCACAATCTAATTGCAAAAGTGCTAGAGCTATATTGAATGGAAAATTGGTAATGTTATACTTTTTTACATATAATATTAAACAAGTATCCATGTTCTTATCAAGCTTGTTCCTCAACTTTGACTTCAAAAATGATAGTGCACTTAAAATTCTCTCGTCCTCCACTGATCACAAAATCATGGTTTGACATAAATCGACTAATTTGAAATAATTTGACATGTTTTCTTGTAAATATAGTCCATAATTTGATTACTGCACCATATTCTATAGGTTTATCCAAAAAATGATATTGATTTGACATTGTTTCAGAAAAGCAAGAAGCTTGCTGATATAATTTTGATGAATCTAACTTTACCTCCAATCTCTTCTCCTTGTACCTTGACATTCCTACCAAAGTGGTGCACTCAAATATTCAATTTTGTTAAAAATTAAACTTTCAAAGTGTCTATATATTTTTCATTGTTCCAATCATGAGGGTATACCACAAACATGGCCTCCAATAATTAATCTTGAGGAAATTGTTCTCTTATCTCTGATGATAGTGATTGTGCAATTTATATCAAGTTGTGTCTCACTGAAATTACAATATCATTGAACTGGTCTCTTAACACATGACACTCTTTGGTGGGTTTTCTCATATTACTAACATAATGAAAGTGAACCATATACCCATGCACTGCTATACATAGTCTCTCTTTTTCATCAAACTTCAAATAATTTTCAATCTTTTCTATATCAATGAGAGTAGTCCAACCGTTAAAAGTTGGAGTTGTAAATGACCCTGGCATTATATACAAATTATCCAATGCAAGGCATGCCAATTTCCTTGCATTGGTCTACTATACGATAACATTGTACGACTCTGAGTCATTTTCACAAGGACATTCATTTCATGAAGCAAAGGAAGAATTCCAGCCAATGTTAATAATGTCTCTATATCAGTTAGTCGAAATAGAAGATATTGAGCTTTGTCTACACTGAATTGATGTTCATACATCACCCCTACCAATGATTGGTACTCACTCAATAGTATTTGATATGTTCCATTCAATGAAATCCTTCTTGTATCGACATCTTTTAATTGTTTTTTTCCATCTGTAATACCATCTGCAAATTGTTGAAACTTTGTAAATCGCTTAGGACTATGACAAAAGTATGCATGAGTCTCACATACAATTTCTTCAACTTTTGAAACCATTGAAAACTTTCTCACTATTTTAAATGCAAGATTCATCCTATGAGCCATACAATGAATATTGATCATAAGCGGTGGAGCTAATAGTTGTAGTTTGAAACAAATTCTATTCCTTTGTCCTTGCATGATTGATGCTCCATCTGCTCCAACACATACTGACCTTTTTTTATCATTAAATCATCCATAACACCAATTTCCTTCAAATTCTTAATAAAGAGTTCATAAATATTTCCAGTTGTAGAACTCTTCTTCATTTTTTGAATCCCATGTAGATATGAATGCCTAATATGATCATTAACCATATAAATACTCATGCATATCCATGAAGTATTATCAATAGCTATAACTTCATCCAATGATAGTGACAAAAATATGACATTTTCAATCTTCTCTTTCAAATAATCCTTTTCTACTTGAGCTAGATATCTTACCCATTCCCTGACCACTCATTACAAACCAATGAGAAGACAAAAAATTCGAAACTTCAAGAAAAGATACATAGTTCTTATAATATGGATAATATGTCATAGTATAACAACCTCTAGATAAGATGTGAAATACTGCTCAATTGTGTTGTCTTGGATAGTAGATTTCTTTCTGTTGTTTTTCCAAATAGAGATGTGATAGTCCCTCCACTTGCCTAGAGTTTACTCTTACTTATTAAGTATTTATTATATTCTTCTCGATAATTGACATGTCAACATTCCTTAGAATATTTCCATTTGGGAATAGACTTCTTCTCACCATTTTCAATTTCCTTGAAATAAATCTTTCCTGCATGCTTCTCTATTGTATCCAACTTAATTTGCAATTTTACTACCTTGCCCAGTTTCCAACTACATACAAATCATTTAACTTCTCGTGAAGCTTCCTTCTCATTTATTGGAGTTATTGGTTCAATAAACGGAAATTTTGAGTCCCATTTTGATTGTAATTGTATCTCTATGTCCCATTGGCCTTTCTTCCTTTTCTCGTGATTGTGAATGATTTGTGTTGCCTCCCAAGGAAAAACCTTCAACATTATCATTTCCAATATCTGGTTGAATTGCATTTATCTCACTTTGTTCACTAGAGGAACTTATTCTATCATTCGTTATATGGTGTAGAAGGAGCAAGTCGATAAGTCGAATTGAATGATAGCCGACTTAGTCGATCAGCTGATTAAGTCGATGAGCCAACTTAGTCGATCAACCAACTAAACTAGAGATTAGGTCGGCCACCTAAGGTCGTTTCGTATCACCAAACCGATAGGTAGTTATTTTGTAACTGTTTTGTAATCATATTAATTAGGTTGTTGAGCTAGATGAGAACTCACTTCAGTTCTCTGTGTTGTATGGACTCATTCATGTAATATAATCTGTTAATTCACCTACGTGTTCTTATCTCTTGTCTCTGTTTTATATGTATGTTTTAGTATGTATTATTGGTAACCTTATGTGATCTGTGAGATTACAACATATGGTTATTATGTGCATTCTCAGAAGTGTTGACATCTCTCTCATTGATGGGTTGCTCAAAATGGTTTGAATCATGAAGAACCCAAAGTGAAACCTGAATGAGAAAAAGGAAATAAAATTAGTACAATTTGTAAGATATCCATGATGACATGAATTCTATAGGCTAGAAAATTTGAACCTAGTAAACTAAACCCATCCATGATTAACTTCAAAATTAAACATAAATCCATCAAGATAAATATGAGTTTAGATTTGTTATGTATTTAAAACCTAATTTTTTATTTACATTTTTATTGACAAAATACCTAGTAGAAAAGTGGCATCCATAAGAATCAAGATTTAAAATATACAATAACATCACTTCATTGGTGGCCATCACCTCTAAAATTTAAATTCATAAGATGTAATGGTGTCCACAAATTCATGAAATGAAAAAATTAAAAGCTATGTGAAATACAATCTCTTAACTTGATTTGTTCTCCTTATTCATGATCGGATGGGATTAGATTATTTTATATATTCTCTTAGCATAAGCCAGAAAGAGAGAAAGAAACTACAAGTGTGTACTAAGCATCACTTGTCTACTGGAAAAACTATTGGAATAGCATTGGATGATAGTAGGAATAGAATTGACTATAACAAATAACATAAACTAATGAACTAACTAGCTTGGGTAAGGAATTGTTTTTAGTTGAAGTCATGCTATAATCTTCATATCCATGGTAGAATCTTGAGTTGAAAGCTATAAAGATTTTAAACAGGTCAAGGCAATTTGATACTAGACAAGACGGGTGGACTAAGCTTATGATAGAAAATTCTAACGGACATGTTTGTAGGACCTATCAACTCAAGAACTCATTTTCAAGCTACTCCATAAACTCAAATCTTGAACCCTCAGATATCTTAATCTTCATCGTAGATAACTTTACATAAAAAATAATTCAATATATGCATCTATTCCTTTTCTCGGTGTTGGCAACACCTTCCCAAATTCTTAAGGCCATACAAATCCTTCAAAGATATTTTCTTTAGGGGGAGGAGGGGGGATTGGGGGGGCATACTATAAAATAAATAAAATGGGCTCTTGTGTCTAGGCACAAAGTTTGTCTTCCAAAACGTTCAACATGCATAGGTATTTTCAACCTTCAAACTCTCAACAAGGTCTTGGTAGGGAATATCTAATGGAGGAAAGATTTGTGCATAGAATGTATTTCTTGGTTTCTTTGGGCATGTTATTGGTAAAAAAGTATTGAAAAAACCATTGTGTGGGTAAAGGAATCTGTAAGATACCTAATTACAAAGCATTGATCAACTAACTTTGATTAAACATAATGATATCTCCAAGTGAAATCATAGATATAAAATCCATTACATTCAATGAACTTTCACTTGAGCCATTGTAAAATCAACATTTTTATCAACAATTCATTTATCACAATCCCATTCATTCCATTGACTCCAATTAGCCATCTCATTCATCCCATACACAATCATTCCATCATTCCACAACCTTCACTTGCAATATACCATCTTTTGGCTTAAGAATACAATTAAAGAAGGATACAAAATGTATTATGTCACAATTTTTACTGATGCAAGTCCCTACATAATTGTGCACCTATAGTCCACTACAAGGGAAAGAAATATAGGAATGTGCACCTACAGGAAACTATAGGAGAGGATCATTACAAGAATGTGAACATATAGGAAACTACAAGAAAGGAGTGCTACATGAATGCCAACCTGCAAGTATCTATAGGAAAGAAGTCCTATAAGAGTAGCACCAGCTACATGAAACTATATGAGAAGCACACTATAAACATACAACTTACATAATTCTATAGAAAACAAATCTTCATCCTATGCATTCCTTATCATCCAAATCAAGCATATGAGCCACCTATTGAAGACATTTAACTAAAAAATTACTTAAAAAATATCTTAGTTTTAAGTCATGGTGTCTTATCAAAATTATTTTGGAGTTGGAAAGTACAACTTCTCAAACTATATAGGTGAGAAACTACTTAGCAAGCAAATATGGGGATCATCAAGGTGGGGTTGGGAAAGATCGTTATTAAGAATCAAAAGATACTAAAATCCCAAATAGGCATTCCTACTCACTAAAATTGCTTTTAAATGTGAAATGCCCCAACTAAAGGCTAACACTTATATAATCATGATAATGCCATGAAATTATTTAGGATGAGTTAGTTCATTTCTAGATGCTAAAAATTGCCAAATGATTTGGTGATAAATATTTGAGGGTGCAACGAGCCAACCTTTTGGATAAATGAATTGAATCTACCTAACCAAAGTTTGGTGAAAAATGTTGTTGTGACATGAACATCATTTGTCAATGTTAAAAACAACTATGTTAAACAAAGATATACATGTTTGTATCAACACATCTACTTAGATCTAATTACACAATTAGTATCAACATGGCATCCTAAGGTTCTAATAACCATCTCAAGGAACTAATAGCCCCTTCAAATAGTTGCAATATAAATGGTTCCTTCCTCTCTCATAATTATGTTAGTTCCATAAGATATTAAAGTATAAAGGTTGTAAGAAAAAGTGTATATCTTCCAATCAACATTATGTAACATACTTATACATCATTTCTTTCAACACTAAACATTTTACCACTAAAAAAATTCAGGTTATAAGAAAAAGTGTATAACTGCTAGTAAACATTATGTAACATAGTTAGGCATCATTTATTTAAAACACTAAACATTTTAATACTAAAAGAACTCATGAAAATATCCTTAGTAATAATAGACCATCAACCAACCCCATCAACAAAATCCACATCAAAAAAATTTAATAGTCTGCAATCCATCGACCAACAAAACAAATGTTTCCAAATAGTATCCTTATAAAGGATTGTTACATTGACAACCACAACAATTCCTATAGACACGAAAACAAACCAAAAACCTTAAGACATTGTGTTCTCAAACTATCCCCAAAAATTTTCCAAAAATTCATACACTCACTAGCCCCACATTGAGCATGAAACAGTTTTGGATGATGAAACTATCATCTCCAATGGCACACCCATCACCTAGATAAACTTCCTACCTTCTTAACTCCATCAAACTTAAATGCTAATGTCATTGACATGCAAGAGAACATATTTCTTGTAAGGATTTCCCACTCTATCCATCCATCCAAAACCCTTCCCATGCTTGGGCTCCCTTCTACCACAAACCAAATGTCTTACACAATCTCATTCATATAAGAACACTAGATAGACATTAATTCCTTTAGTGTAGGGTTTTTCTGGAAATTCCACAGTAGTCATTTTGTAAGTCAACGTTTCGATTTCGAATCAGGAACCATCATCAGGACAAGAAGCCAAGTCTTCTTGTCCTGATGATGGTTCCTGATTTGGAATTGAAACGTCGACTTACAAAATGACTACTGCGGAATTTCCAGAAAAACCCTACACTAATTCACCTCACCGTAAAAACTTACAAACTGAAATTAATTCCTTTGTTAAAATCATGAACCATCAACCCATCTCACATCATCTTAACCTTGGACATTCTATCAAGAAACCCCTTCGATACCCCATTATTGTAGGCATTCCTTATTTACATTGTCACTAACTCCAATTGGCCCGCTAGATACACCTCCATGGGTATAGTATTTTTTGGGGACTCTAGACCCCTTTAACATTTGTCTAGAATTGTAACATTAGCAAAAAATTTCATACTTGTGTTTTTTTAAGTATTATGTTATTTTTATTTTTCCTTTACATTGTAAAGGTGTTTTGTTTGGGGACAATGGGATTATTCAATAGGAAAGCCACTTCTTGAAAAAGTAAAACTACCTAATTATTCTCCTAATTGTTGTGATTTGAATGCTTGTTGAAACTTTTCTAAGGAAATCTTATTAACTTATACGGAATCATACCAAGTCGCTAACAATAGAGAGGTATCCTTGGAACCTAGTACTCTACTTCTCAATGACCACAAATACTAGCGGGACCCACTCCCCTAACGGGAGGGACCTCACTATCGCATGGTGGATTGTCTGGCATGTGGTGTTCTTGAGAAGAGAGGTCAGAAGACGGGCGTGCTTAAGGAAGGAGCAAGCAAGGGAAAATAATCCCATGTGTGAAGGTGATGTCTGGCAATTTGAAATGACAATGGAGAAGGAGCTCACGTGTGGAATTGATTTCCTAGTCAGGAGATATGGTACAACAATGGCCTTCGTCCATAAGGCACAATCTAGTTCATGTGCGATGATGTCAATTGTGTCATGGGTGAGCATAACAAAAGAGTCTGGATATTTAATCCATGCCCCAGATATTACTCTCATTATGGAAGCGTGTGACTAGACTAAGTAGATAGGTCACAATTTTAGTGCATGCATCCATCTGTTATTTGGGAAGGAAATCAATCATTGGCTCATTATTATTTGTCGGCATCACGTTCTGGTTGCTCTTCATTGTGCACAATCCCAAGAGGCTCGACTCTTTGTCAAAAGGCCTAAGGACATGGATACCAGTGAGGAAAGTGAAAATAATTGTCTGCATCATAGCTTGGATGCCATGGGATGTTGACTACGAAGGGCCAAATAAGAAATGTAAATTAAGAGGCGCTGCCTACCTCGATTCAGAGGTGAGATGAGCGAGCATCTAGAGCAGGTGCAGAAGACCTTCATGAAGTTAGAGTGGTTCAAAGGGACCAAGTAACAGCTGAGGAAATCTGCCACCAGGATAAATATCAATCCATGCATGCGCTATCAAACAGGCTAACCAATTTCAAGATTTAGGTTAGAAGAATGGCCTTTGAAGCCGCTATTCAAAAACAAGTTGAAGCCAAACAGAACTTTGTCGATGGCATTGGATATGGGACCTCTCAAGGAATATAATCACGTTTTAGATGTTTTTTTGTTTACTGTTGAAATATTTTTTTTGTATAATTTAAAATATGTTTAATAGGAACATGTGATTTCTTCTTGTTTATCAATATTATGGACAATATGTAGTAGGAAATCCTAGTAGTGTTGGATGTTGTAATCCTTTTTCAGACTTGAAAGACTTTATTTAACTTCCCAATGCTTCAACATTTGGGCCTTTGTTAATATAAACTACTATCTATCTCTGTTATATATATATATATGGCAATCATGTTTACTTGACCAGAAGCTACAAGTGTGTTTTGTGTACCCCCCTACCACAATATAATAAGCATGATATCATCTTGAAATATTGAGCTCATAAGCATCAAAAAAGTTAAATGTTAAGCTCATAAGCATAAAAAATTCAAATGTTAACATTTGTAATACAATAATGAATTGAGGATTCTATTACATTAATGTTTACCTCATCATATCTACTTGTTTGTGGAATCTAGCCATGATCACCCTGCCACGAAACACTTTATAACACGATCGAATTAGAGTGAACAAAACTATGCATAACATCTTGAGATCACTTTAAAATCAAGCAATACAAATCATTTTGAGTAGCTAACAACAAGTATGGGAATCATTCATCTTCCTAGAAGCATTAAATCGAGCTTTGCAACCTTGAAAAAAAATTATGGGTGGTCCTAGAGGGATGCTTAGGGAAGTCCTAAGGGCATCTTAGGGAAGACAACACTAACCATTCTCTTGTTGTTGTATGACTAGTAATGCTATCGTTATACTATTGTAACAGATGTTGTAACAGAGATGTTGAAATAGATGTTGTGACAGAGGTGTTGTAATAGAGCTGCTGAAATAGATGGTGTAATATAGGTGTTGTAATAGAGATGTTGAAACAAAGGCATTGTAACAAAGTTGTTGTAACATAGGTGTTGTAATAGAGGTGCTGAAACAGACGTGTTGGAACAAAGGTAATAAGTTTGCTACAGTAAGAGGTTGTGACAGTTAACTTTGGGGTCATTATCAGGTTGTTACTGTAAGTATGATATCAATTGTCAATGAGTTTGTAAGTACTAAAAAAAAGGTATTATTTCATCACCCTAAGTTCAAGGTTGTTACTTAAGAAGTATTTTCCTGGTATTGTACTTTGTTGAATATTATCAAGAGAATTTTTGGCTAGGTTTTCTACCATAAGAGGGTTTCCTAGGGTAATTTGGTTTTATCTCTGAGTGTATTACCTTTAGTGATCCTTATTTAGGTAGAGATATATGCTTATGACTAATATATGCTACAAAATATTTTAAAATTCTGTACATACATCTAGTTTTTCAACACTATGGTATTTTTCAGTTATGGAAATCTTGGTATTCACTAATATATTCCAAAACAAGGATGGAATTTGTTGATTTGCTGCTACGTGTCCCAAAATCAAGACACGGTGTCCCTACAACATGACACTTCTAACCCAAAAACAAATTGTGAAAAAACAATTTTATTGTCATTCATTCACATTTTTCAGTGAGGATTGAGATCTAAGAGGGGTTCTTTTTGCAGGTGAATAGAATTATAATGTTTTCCATCTTGATCTACCCCATTTTGTATTTGATAGTGGAATTCTAAGATCTATGTAATACACTTGGATTTTGATGACTTAATGAGACATATGATTCCGATATCTGTGTAATAGAACATTTTTATTTTGATGAATTGATGAGAAATTTTATGAGTCTATGAGAACTCACTACACCGATTGAATTATATCCCCCCTGTTTGTCATCCTTCTCTTTCTCTGTTTGCAATTTCTGATGTATTTTATTCCTCCATATACATGTATATATTACATTGTTTGGCTCTTAGTTGTGACGTATTTTTATTATTCTTATATGTACATTTACATGTTATAGTTTTTGGCTCTTATACTCTCAAATCAAGTTAGACAACATCATAAGGGGATTCATTTCACATAGGAGAGGTTACCCTTTATTTCTATTCCTACCCATGACATTCAATCTACATGGAATCATCATTCTAATTGGAATAATCTAAAATAAAAAGGGTTTTTAGTAATGGCAACATATAATAATAGGTTGTGGCCCCCATCCATGTAATCTAATCAAATATAAATAGTCCTACTTTGGTTGGATTTCTTATGTATCTCGTGAGCATCCAATAGTGTGGGCAAAGGAATCCAATCACCAACCTTTTTCCCTTGTTTAAATAGTGCATTGAGACCTATCCCTTTCTGCTAATGGGGGTTTTAGTTAGGTCTATCATTGGAATATGCATTGTCATTTGTGAATGTGTAATGTGTATTGATTGTAATTTCTATTGAATATTTGTAAATGTTATAGTTCCTACAAAATTTTGGATATGGTTTTTTTTATATATAGACATTATCCTAAATTTCAGGGTCATTGTGTCGATGTCGGACACTCGTATTCCTGTTTCCTCAATGTCCCATGTCCTTGTGTCAGGTGACTTAGGTCCTAAAATAGTTTCATACAGGTGTTTTTGATGTGCCTAAAACATAACACATCCAAAACAAGTGTCTAACACCATGTCAGGACGTTTATGTGTCTGACATAATGACAGGGGACACTTTGGCCTATTTCCTATACCGACATTGGAGCATATTTAATGGAATAGTGAAACAATACAAATTCATGGAGTTTCCTACCTTCAAATATCAATCATAAGATAGTCTTGAAGCATCACCTCTTGAATCTTTGAAAAAAACTTGTAGAAAATCCATAGTCAAAGAGTAGGCTGATCCATTTGCAATAATATTATTTAGTTGTTTGGAGAGGTTTGAAATTGTGGCTCAAGAACATATGTCCACTTGTGGAGGAAATCATTTACATGAAGATCCAACTGAAGTATGCCATCGTTTTAGGGCATATTTTCTAATATCCACCAAATATCATCAACGTAGGAGGAGTCATAGCTCTGTGGGAAGGTTCTTCTGCTACCTTTGGATCGCAATTAGTTTCAGGCCTTATCACATCTCACCTAATACTTCCTTCAGTATCTATGGAAGAGTTTCTATCCTAAAATGTCTCTCCTCTACCTGTTGCACCATTTGACCAACACGATGTTTGAAGAGTAGACTGAAGTATGCCATCGTATTAGGGCATGTTACCCACATAGAATCAAAAAAATATTTAGGAACTGGGCTTCAGTAACCTATAAATATAAATCTACCTAATTCAATTGTTTGATAATTCTGATACTGTCAAGGTACATATTGCATCATTGGTTTTAATGTTTTTAGAGTATCTTCCTTCAGTTTGATGGAAAATAATAAATTCACAGAGTTTCACCCATTTTGTCATTGATGAGGTTTATTTAGGTCCAAACCCCAAGAATATTTTAGGCAGGCTTTTTATTAATGGTTTTTAAATATGTATTCATTCAATTGAAAGTTGTTTGGAATTGGGAAATCATTGCCCAATTAGTCGTGGGTGTTGGTGTGGTTATGGATACGAAACACCCAATTCAGGTATTTTACCTGAATGAATAAATTTTCAATGTCAATGTCGATAATGAATCTTTACAGGTTGTTTGTATTATCATCATCAATTTCTAAGGTTTAGTAGGGAGGGTCCTTGTCTTCTTCAATGAAACAACTCACTGTTAGTGTTAGTAATAGGGAAAAAGTTAAAACCCAATCATGGTTTCTCAGTGGAAGGGGGCGGTAATATTTTAAGTCCAAGAAGAAAGCTCGATGGTTGAGGAGGGTGGGTTGTACTCATTGGAAGAGCTACTAATACATGGTAGCCATGAAATCCAAACCCTGGATTGACTTGTGCAGAACAATCTATCCATCGCCACGTTCACCATAACCAAGGAAATTTACTTACTCACTATGTTCCTTTCGAAATGGCCTTTCACTAAAATTCACTATCAAATGGAAATAGTCAACCATAAAATCTAGGGCATCAGACGTGTACCTATTAAATATTCGAAAATAGAAAAGGTCAATGGCTCAAACCCCGCGTGACACAGAAAGCCCCACATAGAGGATCCAAGAGATCAATGTTAAATCATCGCATTAGTGGTCGAGGTATCTCCTCGACTTCTACCAATTTCCATAGGGAGAATGATTTAAATAGAAGATTCTTAAAGACTATATTTTACATTCACAGGTCATCTATTCCTCCTCCTCCTCGTAATGATGGGAACTGTGCGGGCTCATAGACTGATTGACTGACTGATCGACTAAGAAACTATTTCGTTGGGAGAATATTGTCATGTGGGTGGTCTCAGAGACTGATCGATTGACTGATTGCTTGAGAAACAATTTTTTGGGGAGAATATTGTCACATGGGCTCACATGCGCTCTAGTTTTGTAAATTGAAAATTGAAATTGAAATTATAAATATAATAATATGTGCATTGATATATATATATAT
>LPNX011140437.1:401671-418675 GCA_001517045.1 Pseudotsuga menziesii
TATACATATACATATACATATACATATATATATATATATATACATAGTAATTTATATATTTATATATCAATGCAAATATTTTTATATTTATAATTTCAATTTCCATTTTGATTTTACAAAACTAGAGCGCACGTGAGCCCACTCGACAATCCCACATCCATGGTTCAAACCTTAGGGAGAAGAAAAGACAATATCAAATTTAAACTAGGTACATACTATACAAAATATATTAGATGTGATTAATCAACCACCAAGAAGTTAATCCATTGGTTTAATTAGGTAGTGGCGCCTTCACAAAGGGGATGACATGTATAGTGAAAATAGTGGACATAAATCCTATATATATTGTGATGCTTAGAGTATATATGAATATGTGCTAGATTTGGATCAAGGGACTAATTAAATGGACAATGTCTTTCAATAACATGCTTGTCTTATTTTCAATAACATGATGTTGATGATGATTATGATCACTAGTACATGTGCACATTTTTCCCACGAAAAATCGTTGTTATTGCAACACTTGTGTGTTTCTATAGGGATGAACATGACCCCTTTTTTCATGGAAAAACATTCGTCGCTCAATCAACACTTTCCACAGTTTGTCTCTATAGCGACACAAAAGACATGAAACGTAAGTTGTTTAAAAATCAAACTGTGTCATTGTAGCAATGAGGTGTCGTCTCTGTAGCGACAAGGTGTCGTCGTTGTGGCGAAGAGATTTTGTCACTGTAGAGATGAGGTTTTGTTGTTGTAGATACACACCACATGAAAATTAATGTAGTCACTGCCATCCAATTTCGTCACTGTAGAGATGAGGTGTTGTCATTATAGTGACAAGAATGCCTTTAACTTTCTGATAGACTTTCTATACTAGCGATGGAAATTTCTTCCCTAGTATAGCAAGCCCATCAGAGATTTGCACAAATGGTCATCGCTAAAGAGACATAGCTGTTAATTTAAAAAAATTATGTCAAAAGAATGCGCTCTCTACATCTAGGTCACCATTCTATTCTAGAGCTCTAGATACATCTTGGACCTTGCCAGTGCCCTTCTCTTATAATTGAGGTACCTTTCATATGATCTAAATTAGACACCAAAAATTAGTCATATGCACAATTAGAGAGTAAGATACCTCATCACATCATATTTCAACATTGGTACACTTTGAAATAAGTCTGCTACACTTCATATCAGCATAGGAAAATAGTTGGATTTGTCCCTCAACGGAAGTAGACAAAAGGCATGATTTTCCTTGGAAGATGTACCCATGATGCTCTCTATCGAGGAATGATCAAGGGATGCAATATCATGTCCCCATTTATTTTCTTTCACTAGTATCATAGGTGCTCCATCTATTCTCCTTGGTAAGATTTAGAAGTAAAGTTTCAGACAAGTGTTTTGATTTCTCTATCATATGTCATGAGTGGTAGGATGATAACTTCTTTCTAGTTTGCAAATGTTGATCAGCTTGTTTACCATCCAATTAACCTATTTGTGTAAGACATATGTGATGAGAGTGTGATGATGCTTCATTCGAAACTGGTTAAGTAAATTGTCCATTTGGATATAATTACTAATTTAACCTTATTGTTATGATTTACAATATACTTTAGCAAAAAACACCTAAATTTATCTTTCCACAATAAGTATAAGTTTTACTTGGATTAGAGAGGAGTTTTCTTGACTAGAATGCAAACATAATACCTTTGTATACAAGTGATTTGTTGTGGAGGATTAAACACTAGGAGGAATCCCCACTACTAGGCAACATAGATTATCTAATGTCCCTGGAAAGTTGTGAGGGAGTTGGGATTTAATGATGATCCACCGTCAGGTTTCAAGTAGATTCACAGTTCTGGATAGACCATCTATTGTAGAAGAAAAAAACAAGAGAATGAAGATGATTGCAATATAATTATACTCTGGGTATTTCTCGATGCCATCACCAAGCCAGAAAGTATTGCTACAAAGTGGTGAATCATTTTGACTGGATTTAGGAATTAAAAATTTACTAAATTTTGGAATTCACAGTGAAAACTACAAGTAGGAGGGGTTAAAATCACCTTATTTTGTATCAACATTCTCTCTAATATAAATAAGAAGAGTGTATTCAATGCATATGAGCTGCAAACTGTCATTTTGGCAGTTGGAAGTGAAAAGTCTGTCTTCTTCATTCCACAACAGAAAATCAAAATGAGTACCAGACGAAGTTGAAGCAGAGTGGGTAATAGTACTGGTGCTACTTACATACCTATTGGTAATATTTCTAGTATACTCAACTATCAGTATGCCAAGACCCTATGATAAAAATCTGTACCTACAATCTACTGGATCCTAATCTGATGAGAGGAAAGCATCAATATGCAATTACCAATTGATTCTATATGCAAAGAACCCAAAAAAGCCCTATGAACACCTGGAAACCCTTCAAACTATTAATGAAAAGTTCCCTCACCTGACCCCATAGATAAATTCTACAATTCTTCAAGTCTATCAATGCAAAGTACCCATCTTTAGAAGCATTCAAAGAGAGAGAGAGAGAAACCATTGGCTCACAAAGAAAGCAACCATGTTGCAAGCACAAAGAGAGAAACCATGTTGCAAAGTGTGATTTGATATTAGGTGGGGAGTACAACAAATTTCCTCTCAGCCACATGAGATACACCCAATTAACACCCAAAGGCAGTTATATGCCCCTTTTCTCCTGATTAAATTTGATTTTGACCAAGCTGCAAAATAACACATGGGATAATAGATAATAGCAAAGATTCATAATTGAGTTTATGCAATCGGATCATATTCTTACTGTCATCGTTAGAGATAACTTTGGGTCCCATTTGATCCTTGGTGGCATTCTTGTGACATTTCAAAAAATTATAAATTCATTAGAGTTCCTGTTGAGATTCAAAAAATATTTTGTAAGAGATATTTTCTCGTAGCTTTTCTTCACTTCAGGTTTAACTGCATAATGGGTAATTTTCTTCTGTATTCTAACTCATTGCTGCAGTCCATTGATTTTGGCAGTATGTAGCTATAAAAATACAGCCTATTCTCTATGCGCTTATTGTGTGAGATATAGGTTCCATTTCAACTTTGTGACAACTTAAAGAAAAAAACAGAGCATAAATATTTTAGGCTGTAAGCAGTAGCTACTGTCTATAATCAACCATCTATTACTCCATTCACATAAATATTCTAAAGCACCATTCACACGAATGGAATACAATTTGAAGAACCTACCACATCATGTGATTTTTGTTATTGACAAATATGGTTCAATTTCCAATTCCTTGGATTTGTGTTAAATATGGTTACTAGCATCCTGTTCTTTGTTTTTGTTGGTTTGGTCAGTTCCTTTCATGTCTTTGTTGGTTATTTAAAGCCCAACAATATGAGAATCTTTTGGGGCTTTCGTTTGTGATAGTTCCACCTTAGTATCTGGATTTTTGTATTGCCTATGGATTGTCGTGGGTGCCATGGGAAATGTCAAAAGGACATTTACGACATTCAAAGGATCATGCATTGGCATGAGGACTACATTGGTGACAACAAAACTTCAATTTTCTCAGTGAAAAATATAGTTCACAGCTATGTACACAAATGCAACTCTCTGGACATGTTGATAAGGGAATAGAATAATACAACCAAAAACAAAAACAAACTCAAGTAATAGAAGCAGAGTATTTTATGTTATGGAATATGGTATGCAATATCAACAAGGGTTCTCAATCGGCTACCTCTAATCTTATAAAGTATTTTGGCTCTACACCTAGGGAGTTAAAAGAGAAGGAAACTGTACATCAATAGTTTGAAGCCATGCACTTGGAACATCAAGGACCTCAACACGTGAATGCGAGGCTGGAAGAAACATACAACAAGCATTATTTTTGTTAAACTCTACTATTATGTTTTGTAAGACTGTTCTTATTCTATATGTTTTCTTTCCAGCCTATACTTGTAGTATTCCTATGACATCCTCTACGAAGGATATCTATCTCTTTATGCAAACATTTTGGTTAACAGAATTGCTGGTTTTTGAGCTTAGATACAACAATCAGTTTGTATTACATTGCTGACCATTCTAGCTGGAGCTCTTTATAATACAAAATTATACATGATCTTATTTAAAAATAAAAAGTAGAATAGAAGTTAAAAAGATGATAAGGAAAAATCAAATTTTGGTCTAGTAATTTCAGGTACTCAACTTCAAATTTCACCATCTAGAACTATCTAAAGGATCAAAAGAAATCTAGGAACAATTAAATAAATTATTTGGATCAAAGGCTCACAATGTAAAGTTTCTTTTCAAGAAATTGTATTTTGGATTTATAATGATTAAAGGATAAGCTATAGCTCAACATGTTAAGGCATTAAAGGCATTCATACAACAGCAGGAAGAATTTGTAAAAGTAGAAGAAGATAATGCCAAGGTAGTTTTATTAAATAGACTATTTAGTTTCTTTCTGTTTTTATTCAAATAAAGTAATAATCCATTAGTTTGTGGGAACCACCATCAATTCCATGATTCACAAGAGATGAAATTAGTGATGAAAATGGAAAACATCTTTTCTCTAAAAAAGATAAAATAAAATTAGGAAAACACAAAGCCAATGGTAGCATTAAAAAGGTAAGAACATGTTTTTATTGTGGGAAGCCAGACCCTAGGAATTGGGGTTCTAGAGTCCAAGCAACTGACACATAAAACAAGGAAGAATGAAAGTAGCATTTTTTCTTGGAATTTAGAAAAGGAATTGGATGAAGAAGAAGATGATTAATTTCAAATTTGAAACAAATAGAAAATACTCTTTTAATTAGAAGTTAATATAACTCTCCAACAAGGGTACATTGGTTGGAATGATCCACCTATCAAGGTGAATCCTACCATGCATTCAATGAAAGCTGATGGCAATTGAATTGCATATGTGGATTTAGTAAAATACCGCATTCAATGAAAAGGATTAGGTTGATTTAGTGGAACCATGACTTCAAAAATGAAGAATGCGACTGCCCAATCGGAAGCATTGATGTCATCCTAAGATTTGGGGATAAAGTGTAGCAGAAGCTAAAACATGTATTAGTCCACAAAAATATGCTTGCAGGGTCTTTAAAATGTCTATCACTCATTACGATTATCAAAATTCACACGAAAAAAATAGAAAAAATCCCCTGCAAAAGATCTGAACTAGACAGGGAAGTTGTAACACACCTATATTTGAAAACATCATCATACAATGCTTGCCTCTTCACAGGTAATGGTGGACGTACATACTTGCCTGCTTTTTTCCCTGTTTTGAGTTGATGGAGATGCATGTGATCCACTTTCTGATGGAGCAGTAAACAATGTCCCAACTCCATCTTCATTATCAGCATAGAATAGCTTATTGAAGCACTGCAAGAGGACTTGACAGGAAGCCAAGTGGGAGTTATGGAATTTAATGTCATGGGAGTAATATGGCCAGTTTAGATGATGATAGATGGTCCAAGCCAGGGCATGCTCATGTTGTTGGCCATAATATTCAGACGGATGTGGCACCTAGTGTTTCCTCTTCTGGGTTTCAACCTGGCCAAGGTTATAGTACTAGATTTGGAATGGTTTCTCGTAGAGCACCAAAAAATATGACGGGCGCCCTCCATGTAGGTCCTTATGTACAAACACCAGTGAGGAAAATTTTTGATTCCGATCGATGGAAACATGCTTATGGTATGCAGAAGGGTTTGATTCCTCCTCCGCAACCTTATTTTCCCACCATTCATAAATCAGAGAATCAATATGAAGTGGGAAAGTTTCCTTATGAGGATCAGCTAAAAGAAAGACTAATTAAATCTATCCTTAATAAATTAACCCCCCAAAACTTTGAAAAACTATTTGAATAGGTCAAAGAAGTGAGCATTGACTCTCCACCATGTCTTCATGGTGTAATACCTTAAATATTTGACAAAACCTTTATGGAGCCAACTTTTTGTGAAATGTATGCAAACTTTTGTGTGCAACTTGCTTTTGGATTTCCAAAATCTTATGAAGATAATGACAAGGTTGTTTTCAAGCGAGTTCTTTTGAACAAATTCCAGGAAGAATTTGAAAGAGATGAAAGAAAATAGATGAAATATGAGAAATCCGAAGAGCATGGGTAAGTATTCTGCCAAGAACCTAAATTCCAAATTGGGCATAACATAGAACAAACTCCTAACTTGAACAGAACCCACAATTCACAACCAAACAACTTAAGGGAAAATATAAAAAAATCTACAAGGATGAAAATTGGACATTTAGGTCAATGTAGATTCAATTCCTTGTGGTCTCCATTTCATCAGTCACATGCTCCTTCAAGGATTGACTCAAAATGTTAATGCAGATTCCATAGTTTATGGGAGGTATGTAGGGTCAATGGTTCATGGGAGGTGCATGGTTCTTTATGAAGCCATGGAATTGTAACTTCAACCCATGTATTGAAGCATTGTCCATGGTCTCACTCCAGGTTTGTAAGCCTGCTTCACAGAAAATGTTCAAAAACATGACTTTATTTGGAGGATTCAAACACTAAACATCTCTGCCATGAGTGGAGTTATGGAAACTCTATTGGAATTGGTGTTCAAGGACTTGTATCTCTCATGATGGTTGGGAAATGTAGGTGAGAACATGGGTAAGCTTATTACATATTGTATTCATGTCATAGTTACAATTGATAAAAATAATGGTCAACCTTCTTATAATATCGAGGGTGATTATTATTATCTAATCGATCATTAGAACAGGTTGGATTCATATCTTGTGTGCAAGTTTACTCCCTCATTAAAAGTGTCGTAAAAGGATAGTGCAAAGCTCGAAAGAGTCAACCTTGGAGACCATGGAGGCATGACTTACCATAGAAAAAATGCATTTAATATTGTCCATAAAAACATCTAAAGAGAAAATACAACATGTGCACCTTGAAACCCTAAACACCAGCGAACATAACACAAACAACCACACCTAGTCACTAGACTTATGCATATATTCCTCAATCTTTGCGAAGGTGTGGAGTTAAACATTTGTGTACAACGGAATGAAAGAGAAGATCCAAACTAGATGATGTGATACAAATACACAATAGTACAACAATAACAACTCATGAGTAAAGTTTACAACATCATGCTAGATGTGAAGTAGTAAGATAATTTAAACATAATTTTCATCTCTTTCAACTTTAGCACTCTTCCATGATCCTTGTTCTAAATTTGGTCCTTGAGATGCACAATAACAATAGTAAAAAGCAAACTCAAGACCAATAAAATAATCATAACTTAGTATCAAAATGTACTAGTTTAGACCTTCCTAATACTCTGACACATTTAGGATTAGACCTTGTCTTTCAAGAAACAAGTCACCAAGGAACAAGATCATACCTTGAGAGAGAGAGTGTTTAAGGTAAGGACAGATCTCAAAAGGCTATAAAAAAATAGTCCAGGAAGACAGTTTCACTTAGACACCTATGAAATAACACTTAGACACCAAAATATATTCTCTTTTGGGGATTTTAATGGCTAGTGCCTTATTGGATTCAAATTAGAGAGTGTACTATGTGCATAGGTGAAATATATAAATGAAATTAACAATGCATTTTGTCAGTTTTTCAATGATAAGAAACGACCAAGTCTCATAACACCTAACACATTGTCATAAAAACATGGAGGATCATCCTTAGGTTGTAACAATCTTAGGGAAGAGTCCCAAGGATGTGGTGTATAAGGGAAGGAAGGGTGAGGCTACTAGCATCCTGTAGGGTGGCTGAGGGGTTCGAAGCACTGTGCTAAATAGTTTGGGGGAAGGGTAAAGGTTGCTCCTATAGTAGCAGCGAACCCGAGTTACTTGACAAACCGAGGGCTAACTCAAAGGAAAATTCGAGGGTGAAATTAGGGAGAACATGAGGGATAATTAAAGATGGAAAGGAAGACTGAGGGATAATTAGGGTAGAGCTAGGGTTAGTTCTCTAGGATTCAAACCTTTTTCTTTCCTTTAGAATCTAGCTCTTAGGTTTAGTGACGTTGTTTTTATTTGTTATCTTAGGGTTGTCTTAGGTTTCTTTTAATTGTGCAAGATGTTCATAATTTTTGTTTCCGACAGATTTTTCCCCAACAATTAAAACTGGAACAACTCATTAACATGGAAAATAGATACACTCATCCCTATGCATGGATTCATGTGGAACAATGCCATGTACAATAACAATATTATAACTTATGAAACTAAATAATAACAATGTGCAGTAAAATAACAATGTTGCATAGTCTACTTTACATTCAAAACCCACAAAGAAGTTCATGGTTCCATCCCACAGTTGAGTCACAACCTAGACACGGTTTATTCCACAATTCATGATATCCCAACAATCCAAGTTTATTCCATATTCCAAGTTTAACCAACAGTATATCCCATAGCTAAGACTCATGACTCAACTTTAGGGCACACATATCGACATTAGGGTTCAATCACTGTTTAAGCAAAAACCCATCCTTTATAAATATATCAAGAATTATAGTGTATTTAAACCCTAACACCCAAGAATCCCTAGCATAGACGCCAAACATAAAGAGATCAAAGCTGGACAGTGGAAATATCTTAAAGGATAATTGAATAATGAGGAATACAACGACAAAGGTAATAAACAAGGTGTTCTCTCTCAATGCATATAATCCACATGTTCCATACAATAATTGTTTTCATCATCACCATATAGGAAGTTCCTAACTGGATCAAGTGATCCTTCGGTCCTCCTATTGCTCCTGAAGGTTAAGTGTTGGAGATATCATCAAGGGGTATCCAACCCCTTGAGAAACAACCTGACTTAACCATACATGAGAGGAGGTCATCACACTTCATCATCTTGGTATATTGACCAAGATCCATAATAACAATATAATATAACAACAATACTAAGTAACAACTTTTCTTACAAATATCTTTTCAACTAAGACTAAGAATTTAATTTCAAAGTAAAAACAAGCATCGATTTTTCTATACAATACTTACTGAACCAAGAAGCATGCAGTCGAAACATGTGTGATATTTTAGGTAACTACTATTTTGGTGAATTAATGAAATGAGAATATTATGCGATGTTCAGTTTAGTTCAGCATTATCACACAACTTCATTGCATGCAACAATGGTAATACCAGTCAAATTTGAGAGTGTATTATGTGCATAGGAAAAATATATAAGTGAAATTAACAATGCATTCTTTCAGTTGTTCAATGATAAGGAAACGACCAAGTCTCATAACACCTAACACAATGCCATAGAAACATGGAGGATCATCAATCTAACAAGCCAATGTCATGAAACAAATATAATACAAGTCCCTTAGAATTATCATGCAATCACTAGTTCCAGAATTTAGTTGCAAGCATCATTAACCATTTGGAACGAAGTATGAACAACAGTACGATGAAAATATCAATCATGTATTAACATTCATGATGGAAATAGAAACCTTCGGGAATATTCTCAAGGTTGTAGTGTTGAATGAAAGGAATGGGGTAGAAGCATAATTCTACAACATCTCGGGTGAAGCTTAAAGGTTGCTGCTATAGTAGCAACATACCCGAGTTACTGGACAACCCAAGGGATTCCTCAAAGGAAAATTTGAGGGTGAAACTAGGGAGAACGAGAGGGCTAGGAAAAGTTGGAAATACATGTCAGGGGATAATTAACATCAAAAAAATATACACTCATACCTCTTCATGGATTCATGTGGAACAATTCTCAATTTTATTTTTCCTCGATAGATCTAGATATGCCTACACAACTGAATATAGGAAACAATACAAGTTTTTAATGTACATTGAGAAAAATAAAATATTAGGTTTGTGATTAAACTAGTTACAAGACTCAAGTATTCTCCTCTTCCTCCCCATTGTTATAAAGAATTTAAAACTTATTCTCATTGGGACCTAGGTAGGGCAACTAAAAATCAAGCATAGTAGTATGCTTTATACATAGGACTAGAAATTATCTACAAACTTTAGTTCCCAAAATATTCATTATAGGTGACTCTTGTCATCATTAAACATGTAATAAATCAATTTATCGAAGAGGGACCCATCTTATTCAGAACTTATCAAATGATCTTATGGTGTCTCATCCATATCAAAGAAACTCTTCTCCTTCATCTTCAAAGGTGAAATAGTTCCATTGCAAATCATCTTGCCAACGAAGCCACAAAGTTGGACAAAGGGGTCATTATACAAAATGGAGTCCACCCTAAATATAGGTGGCTACCCTAGAACTATATTAATGGAGGGTGTTATAAACTATAATCTTAATCCAACAAACTCATAAGGTTGGTTTAGACACATATGTTCATATATATGTTGAGGTGGATCTTAGTATATGATTAGCATATAAAATGATATTAAAGTGGGAAACTTACAGGTGGGCATAGATTTTTGATTATGAATATACATATTTTTTATGTTGGAATTATCAACAACAAAGTACCTATAGGTTACCTATCCACACACTCATCCTCATCATGCAAGAAAGAAAGGGTTAACCCAAAGTTTGATTGACCGTCTAGATTTATGGGCCAGTTTTGGATAACATTGCGGGAGGATGGATACAAAGTTCAAGAATTCCATTGCTTTTCATCTTCAAACCTATATGTAGAATGAAGTGTTAACAAGACTTGGGTCCAATTGTTGCGAGGATATAACAATAAGCAACCAAAGACATGGAATGAACACGTAGTTTATATTCAGCACTCTTATAACAAGGAAACTCGTTCTTCCACCCATACAATATTTGACTTTGAGACTTGTTTTGGTTGTTTGCCACCCTCATATTTTGATGTTGTTTATGGATAGTAGCAGGAAGACATACAGGGTTTGCAAGAGGAGACAAAAAAGTCAAACAGGTTCAAAGAAAAGATGAGGCAAGTTCATTTGAAAGTGCAAGATAAGGTTGAGAAGATTCAGTAAAAGCATAAGCTCAGAAATGATCAACAAAGAACATCACGAATTTTATTTAAAGCACAGAATGTGGCTTTATATGAGCAAAAGAAAGAACACAAGTTACATTGATGAAGTTGAAGCCTCTAAGATATGGGCCTCTTGAGATCACTAAGCAAGTCAGAGATAGTCCCATCAAGGAAAAGGAGAAGATCGTCAAAGCTTCAAAATGTGACTTTTCTTAAATTGTTCCTTTCCACACCAAGTTTGAATAGAGGTGCAGATGCTATCATCATAAATGGAGGTATCCCAATATGTTTTGTATCATATGCTATCATCATAAATGGAGGTATCTCAAATCTCATTTGTAAAGGAATTGAAACTGTCAATGGGTAAGTGAAGTCAAGGATGTTTTTTTACTAGATAGAAAACAGGTTAAACTAGTCTCTGATCATAAAGGGTTCATCTAGTCACAAATTCATTACTAGATGAAGGCACACAATAAATAGGATGTCATTAGACTTTGCAAGTAAAATAGATAAAGGTCGTGAAGAAATTTTAGTGGCTTTTGAACTTGTTATTAATACAAGTGATGTTTCATGTTCTAATCCATTTTGGAAGGAAATGGAACATTACTTTTCCAAATATGATGTAGATTACCTAAGGCAATATGTTGATTCTATTTGTAAGGCAATGCCAATGTGCCAAAATCCATCATTTTCAGACCATCCCACATGCTTGTCAAATAAGAATTGAATAGTGATGCTATGAGTATTAAATTTGAAACATATAGTTGGTAAGTGGCATGACAAATTGTCACCATTACATGTTTCATTATGCTTCTATCTCTAAAGTATCATGTTTCGAAATGGAGTTCACCATGGGTTCAAGGCTTCTGGACAAAGTATTTAAACACAGTTGGAATCACATATATCATGTGATAAAAGGATAATCTACACACTATGTCAAATCTGTCCATTTGGTAAGATTCTTGGGGTTACCAACATCTAATGATCCAAAAACATCTTCAGTTTGTGCACCAAATAGACCTGACAAGCCTCAAATTGTTTGGTGGTTGCAAAATCAGTTTCTAGAGAGGCCATCTATGGAATATTTGTGTCACCCAACATGAACGAGGAGAATGCTCCATTTTCAAAGAGTGATCTAAGGAAAAGGATAAATGGGAGAGGGTGCTACAACAACAACATTATTGTTTTTCATAAAGATCAAATGAGGAAGGATATTGCTATATGTTGGGGGTTTTGTTGACAACCTAACTCGTTGGAAATAAATCCTTAAATATGGGAATACCTATAACTACCTGACACAGTTTGTTAGGGTGCCCTACTTTATGACCACATTTTGTAAAGTCAAATTAGATTGTCAGGAATTGGTTTCCTTTGACATCCACATCCTAAGCGTGTAGTGTTCATTGCTTGATTTGGGATAAATTTTTTGTTCACTGCTTACGTATTTGGCTTAATGCTTTCGTCAAACACTTTAATGATTAGTGTTGAGAGATTACTGATTACTTGAATATGATGTTGATATAAATTATTAATTACGGTTGATGGGTTTAGTGTATCTCTGGTTTTAGATTTTTGTAAAACAGCTTGCATACACACAAAATTTTGGCATCCAAGAATAATATGTTGCACCCAATCATCAAAGCAAAGATTACATGTCAAGCAAATAGAAGAAATAATTCTAGACTTTTATGACACTCTTTAAAAACTTAGAATTAACAATATGATTTGTTGTATGCTATGACCTCTAGGTTACTATTGATACCCAACGCCTATTTCAGCTACAGAGTTCTCCTTATAGTTCAATTTAGCTTGTTATTGTTGCTAGCAAACTATGGGGGAAAGAGAATGCATCCAACTCTCTTTCTAAGTCCATTTGTGAACAAATAGAAATGGTATATCATTATTATTTTGGTTTTCTTTATCACAGTGGAATGCACCCCCTTAGCCACAATATCTCTGTACTAGTTTAGATCTTCTTCAACCAAGGTCATGATTTAGATGCCCTAGACTTGGATTCTATGCCCCCTCTAACTTCTCAAACCATTCCATTCTAGCAATGGATACTCCCTCTTCAAATTCCAATGATGAATATGAAGTGCAAGTTCTCCCCTCTAATGGCCTTAGCAAACTCTGAATATTACCTCTTCATGGATTCCTGTAGCAATCATTTTTGCAATAAAAAATATTATATATTCAGCCCTTAGTACGCTATTTTTAACATAAATAACCAGCACTAAGATTAGCTCTCTTCTTTCTAATAATTGACAATGAACACAGTTATCGTTGGCCCTAGTTTCCAAGCTTATCCAAAGGGTTGTATCTTTGGTTTTAGATCTTGTATTAGATTTTTTTGTGTCACAACCACAAGACGCAAAATGGGAATTTTGAACAAGTTCAGCCCCAATAATTTAGTAATGAGGACAAATAAAATCATGGGCCAAGGCATGAGAGCTTCCGAATCTAATCGTTTCCAACCAAGTTGCATATAAATTGGGTTAACATAGGAATTGAAACAAAATTATATGAAAGAGAATATGTGTGTTGGTTCAAATCAATGGAGGGTTTAACAAGGTCCATATGTTTCTCATGAAAATACAAAACCATCACTGCTCAAGTAATGCACATAGAGATGCAGGAAATTTTAATATTGTTCTAATATTGATGCCAGTTGAATTAGGAGTGGAGCAAGGATGTATGGTTGTACAAAGTGTCATGGATTCCCATCTTTTCATCAATTGGATATCTCAGAATTCAATGCAGTGAAACCTGAGACTTCACTATCTCATCAATATAGTTTTGGAACATCCTAGTGATTTGGGTAAAGCTTCTTGCAAAATAGAGGAAGAGGGTAGGGATTACTGAAGACATTGTGCTCCTTTTTTTTCTATGTCAGTCTCCTCTACTCCTCATAGTCTTCTCTCGGAATCCCTTAGGGTATTTTCTCCTCACACTGTTCTCTTCGTGACCAAATATTTCATATCATGGAAACCCCCTATAGAGACATAACTTTCCAAAAGAGAATGTGGATGCTTTGGAAATGCCTCAGGGTCTACCCCTCGTTGCATTGTTCTCTTGGTATACCAGAGGATGTGGGTGCTCTAGAAATACCTCCAGGTCTACTCCTTGCGGAACTATGCTCTCTATATAGCGGAGAAGGTGGATGCTATTGCAAAACCTCATTCTCTACTCCTCATGACATCGTGCTCTCTGTATACCCAAAAATGTGGGTACTCTAGAAACACTTCAAGGCCTACTCCTCATGACATCGTTCTCTTCATATGAACGAATGGAATCATAAAACTCATTTTGAATGATGCTTTTAGAATGAAAAATTAGGGAATATGTTTATCAATTAGGGGTTTTGGGGGCTATTTATCTGGAGCTATATGGGATAGAGGTGTTATAGGTTAATTTTTATAAGGTTTAGGAGTTAAAAAGTGGTTGAAAATAAGTTTAAGGGTTATAGATACTTCATGATATATTATGAATTATATATCTTATTAGTTAGATGTAATCATAGTTTTAAGTTAAATTTTATAGGGATTAAATATTTAAGGTTATAATGTTTAGGTGCTAGTGGGGTTATAAGAGGAAATAAGTTATTTTTTTATAGAGGTTATAGGGATTCATTTTTAGTGTTAGAGGTTGTAGGTGTATTTTTTTAAAGGGTTTATAAATATAAGGGGTTGTGTGCATATAGGTTTATATTGGGGATTATAAATCTCAAGGGTAGCACGGGTTTATATTAGGGATTATAAATCTCAAGGGTTGTATGCATATAGTCAATAATGTTTCTATAGCGACGAACATTCGAAATCAGGATTTGACATTATTACCTCGCATTGGAATTATGAACTCATATTTGAGATGTATACCTTTCACACTAATCATCATAATAATCACCACCACCACCACCATCATCATCATCATATGCATAATCATCTTCATCTTCATCATCATTAGCATCATCAACGTTATATTCACCATATTCATAATAATCAACATCTTTGTCATGATCCTCGTCATCATCGGCATCACCCTCTTCCTAATAAACATCATCGTCATCATCATCATGTTCATCATCATCATCATCTTCATCATCATACTCATCCTCATCATCATCATCATCATCATCATCCTCATCATCCTCATCGTCATCGTCATCTTCATCATCTTCATAATCATCAACATCTTCGTCATGATCCTCATCATCATCATCATCACCCTCTTCCTCATCAACATCACCATCTTCATCATCAAACTTATACTCCTCATCACCATATTCATCATCATCTTCATCCTCATCCTCATCATCATCATCATCCTCATCCTCATCCTCATCCTCATCATCATCCTCATCATCATCGTCATCTTCATCCTCATCATCATCGTCGATGTCGTCATCATCGTCGTCGTCGTCGTCATTGCCATTGTCATCATCACCATCTTTGTCATCGTCATCATCTTCATCATCATCCTCATCATCGTCGTCGTCGTCATCATCATCAGCATCATCCTCTGCATCAATATCATTGTCATTTTCACCATCATCAACATTGTTTCCATCGTTTCCCACCTATCCCTTGAAATTTGTCATAATAACACAATATGACTAGCTAAATGCAAAGAGATAAACAGAGATAGTATCGATAGCTTTAGAGCTCTTGGAGCTGATATTTATGTGTTTAAATTTATCGATAGCATAAATCAAAATGAAAATTGATAGGGCATTTAAATATATATAAATGTCTTTCACCACCGTTGAGGCTTAGTCATTATATTAACCCCGCATAAGGCTTTATGCCCCTCCTTTGAAATACATATACCCTAATAATGATTTTGGATCATATCAATTTATTAGACTTTATTAAAGCCTATATATTGTAGTGTTCTTTATATTCATTGTAATTTATAATAATATAATAATTAGAACACCTTGGCAAAGTTTTCACAAAGTTTTTGTGGGTTTCTTGGCAAAGTTATCCTTACAATAAAAAATGTTGACTTGTATATTTTGTTGGTGCTTTCGAGATATAGAATAGCCTAAAATCATCATTGTGGAATGCACATTGGAGTGGATAATTTCAACAGATATTAGAGTGGCGATACAGTGTTGTCATAAATGTAAAATATTTTCAATTGTACAATTTAGACACGTAGTCACATAGTTTTGATATTGTAACCCAATGCATGGTTCCAAATTTCAATATTGTGTTGTCACGAATGTAAAATATTTTCAATTGCACAATTTGGACACGTAATCACATGCATGCTTCTAAAGTTCAATTATGATAACCCTTATTGTATATGCATGCATCGACCAAAACAACACTTGTACATTGGAGTGGATTTATATAGCTTAGCACGAGGAGTCCCAACAATGACAAAAAATCATCTTCCTCTTCTTGAATTTTTGTATTGAGAATATGAATAGAGAATAAACATAAATTTATTTGCATTCTTAGATAAATTATTTCTATACCATCTTAATATTTACCCAATTTTATAACTTCAATACATGTTTTTTGTTTCAATTTGTATGAACTTGATAATTTGTCACCCATGATCGAAAAAGGATTGTGCATGTAAATTTAACTCATCCCCCTGGGTACTTCAATGGTCATTTCACTCTTTAGTGGACCACAAACTTGTGATCATATTATGATGATTACAATTTGGCATAAGCCATAACAACATTATGGGTAATCAATAAATACAAAACATTCGCAAGCCCTTCAAAATTCTTAGAATCCCTTTGCTTTGCCAACTCAAAATTAAAATTATCTTGAATACATAAATATTTAATGTCAATAAAGTATTAAAAAATTATTGTTGATATCAATGTCACAAATAATATTTAATCTATTTCCTTTTATATTAAAAGGTATCACCACAATTTTCACTTTTCTTTTTGGGTCGATAGTTTTATTTTAAATAAGGGGGTTAAATTGTTATTATTATTTATGTTAATGAATTAAAATTATATACGAATAAATATTTATATGTTTAAAAAAGATAAGTATTATATATATATATATATATATATAT
>LPNX011140437.1:418704-456141 GCA_001517045.1 Pseudotsuga menziesii
ATTATAAAGTAGTTGAAGATTCTTTAATCGCCTAAAGTATATAAGAGTATAGATAGAAATATTATACTATTTGAAAAGAAGATCCTTTACAAGTTTTCTCAACATATATGAGATATGACACATAATACATGACACATGGTGGGATCATTGTTATTGAATGTGAGTGTGTTCTTTTGAAATTTAAAGTTAATAAATGTCATAAGTTCTTACTTACACTTTCAATTTCACTTCACAAAAATGCATGTATGATTTCGTGCACTTTATAGTGGTACAAAGCATGGCACATTATTGATGACATTAATTGGTGCAAAAACAAGATCCATCCCTCTAGTGTTGGAATTGTTTTGATCAAAGACACATTATGCCAACTACATACATTATGCAAAAAGATGTTCTCACACACCTCCTAGATTCCAACATTGCTACAAAGTCATTGTTATTAATTTATGATTCAATATTTAAGTTTAAAAAACAAAACATAAAAGATGGTTTAATATATAATTTTTTTTAAAAGACATACATTATGATTTACACAAAACATTTGTTGCTTAAGCGACGAAATTCCGTCGCTATAGCGATGTTTTGGACTATGTGTCGCCATAGTGACGAACTTCTATCTATATAGAAATGTTTTGGACTCTCTGTCACTATAGCGACAATCGTTGGGGACATTTTCATTTTTTTCCAAAATTTTAAACAGTTTTTTCCACGAAAAAATTGATTTTAACTTATTCGTGGCAAACTTTCGTGGGACTTTTGAGCCATATGTAGTAGTGGATGACGATGACGACGACGACGATAATGATAACAATGAAGACAGTGTTGATTCTAATGATAATAAGGAGGAGGATTAAGATGATGATGATTATAATGATACCAATGATGATGATGATTATGATGATACCATTGATGATCATAAAGATGAATATGATGATGATTGCGATTATTCTAATGAGGATGAACATGATGATGGGGATGATAATGAGGAGGAGGAGGAGGATGAGGATGAGTATGATCATAAAGATGCATATGATGATGATTGTTATTATTCTAATGAGTATGGACATGATGAGGAGGAGAGAGGAGGAGGATGAAGATGATGATGGGGATGATGATGATGATGATGATAACAATGAAGATTATGATAATGATTGTGATGATTATGATAATGATGATGAAAATGATGATGTTGATGTTGATGTTGATTCTGATGATAACAATGAAGATGATTATGATGATAACATTGACGATGATGATGATTATAACATTGATGATGATGATGATTCATCAATATCATCATTATTGTATTCTTCTTCATCTAACTCAGCATTTTTATCATCATGATCTAGTTCAAAATCGCTACTGTTGAAAGGATTGCTCATATCGACATCTCATCAATGTCATTTTCTATTATATACTTATCATCAATATCGTCATTGAGTACTACATTGTATGATACGTAATTTGGATGATAAAATTCTTGATTAGATTCTTCATCTAACACATCTTCAGCGACCAACTACTCCTTATCTACATCACCTTCTTCTTCAACATTGTCTTCTTCCTTTGCATTATACTTGACCGGTCTTCCTCTTGGATCATATCTAACAATGTATGACCAACCTGTTTTACCTAACACCACTAAGTAAAAGACCTACTCACATTGACTTGGAAGAACATAAGGCTATGTATCTGGTTCAAGTGCCCTTGTATTAACCATGGTAAATCCATTAGCATAATAACAGTTCTTTCAGAATCACATTCATTCATTCGTATTCTATACCATTTGACCTCAAACAAAACTATTTTAAAGGAATTAAAGTCACACTCAGTTATATCTTCCAAATAACCATAGTACCTATTTTCATATACTTTTGGATGCTTGTCACTTCTAGAGGAAACATTACTGACTTGGAAAACTACAGTTATCCCACAATAGAATTATTTATTCTTGTCATCTAAATTTTTGATGCAAAATTTACGACCTACACCACATAGCCTTGCGGTGTATCAATTGCATAATGTCCGACTCATTAAATAAATATATAAGAAGAAATACATTAAATATATAATGGGAAACAAGGAAAAAAATGAGCAGGGTAAATATACTTGCCTTTTTATCTTTTAAACCACATGCTAAATCAATTTCCCTTTGTGTAAGTTCACTAGGATATTCTTCTCGATGACAATGCATTGTTTTAATCAATTTATTCACCCCTTCCCATGATAAGGTACCATAGAATTATGTACATCATTCTATCTGTTCCTCCATCCAGTCAATATTGTTTGCAATGTATAAATGTAGTGCATCCCATTCGCGACCAGCTATGAAAAAATAACAATTAATAATTGTAAATTAGCTATCATTAAAGGCAAGTTAGTTTACCTTAAAATACTGATGGAACAATAAAAATTACATGAGTAATATATATATATATATATATATATATATATATATAATTGAAAAATTAATTGTATAATAAATTAAATCTACACCATTCAATTACCTTTCACTTTCCTCATTCTACCTTTCCCCAACAAGACCTCCCCTTCAAATTTGTTGATGGATTTGACATGCCAAATGCAAGGCATATTGATATTGGTTGCTAAATTTGGAAGATACTGACTAATGTACACCATGGATTGATATACCATATAGCCTTGCACTGTATAACCCTTAGGACATGCTCTTTGTCTAACAAAATCCTTCAATGACTTCAAATGCATTTCCACCATCCACATTGATCTTGTGTGTACAGGTCCACACAGTTCAATCTCCTAGACTTTGTGTATGAGATAGTGTTCTTGTGCATTGAAAAATGATGGAGGTAAATACTTCTGTATTTCACACATTATACAAGGAATTTCTCTCTTCCAATACCTAATATATTTTTTATGAATTTCTTTAGATGAAAGACACATACAAATGATGCAAGAAAATAACAGTGATCGACATGATTTAGGCATATATAATAAAGTTCCAAGCTGTAAAACACAACATGTCAATAAGCTATGCAACAAAGTGAACAAACATTTTCATGCATATAAAATGTTACTTACCTCATGTTGTTACCAACAAAGGGTTCCTTATTTTTTTGAAAACTTCACTTACGCTTTGTCTTGGGTTCTTGGTTATGCCAATTGCATTCAGATATGTGGACCAAATTGGCTTGGATTGAGATTCAAATTTCCTATCATATGGTTTCCTAAGAAAGAATATAGAGGCAGATACAGGTTGACAAAAAAGGAAAATAAATAGTGTTGGGGAGAAATGGTTTCCTGGAAAGGATACAGAAACATGGAAGATAAACCTGAATATTCTTTTAATTTCACTCACCTACACAGAAGAAGATTTGATCCAGATTTAGATTCGGACTGACAGGAGTTTGTTGCATGATGACATGCAACTGTATAGTTGGGGGGAGATGGTGGGTGCTAAAAATGACCATTTAGCTTTCTTTTTTCATGGACCTTTTTCCCTATTTTCCTTTATTATTACAACCAAAATGGTACTCTCTCAAAAGTAAAGCATGGTTATGAGTAGGTATAATTAATCTTTATTTTGTCAAATTAATGCTTAAATTTGTATTTGTTTATGGGTTTTGTTTCTTGAATAAGCTAACCTGTGATGGATTAATGAAGATAGTTAAAGGCTATGAGAAATTTGGCTAAAACAACCTGCTGATACAAAAATATTTAGGTGTATCTTCCTATCGATACATAGGGATTTGGGTGTCTTGGATTCTCGATACTGATGGGGAAGGAAATTTATGGGAGCATAGTTCCACTTCTTTTGGGCACTAGCTCAAGGTCATTGTAGGATAGGTCAACCTATTCATCTACATGAATCATTGATTTTTATAAGGAATTGGATTAGTTCAATATGTTAAAGCATAAATGCATATGAAACGGTCTTTTTTCTATTGTAATAATATGGTGTAACTGTTTCTATTATGGATATTGATTCAATATCCTAAGGATCTTCGATCCACATGGTTGTCCGAATTTGAAGGATCTAAATTTTGCATCCTTAGTATTTAAAGAGAATTGTGTCGTCCATGAAGGGACTACTGAAGAAATGATAATTGTAATAGAGGTGGAGAAGTTTTGTACTTGACTTATTTTATCAATGAAAGTGGCATAATTTTCCTGATCTATTGTATATTAGTTCCTTCTAATTTGTGAAGGAATCTCTATTATAATTTTGTTGATCTATTGTGTATTAGAACTTTCCTGATCTATTGTGTATTAGTTCCCGGTCTATTTGCATCTCTTTCTTAGTTGTTACAACAATCTGTTTTGAGTTTTTATTTACATTTCCTGTTGAGTTGTTGAAACAACAGGTTAATTAGGAATATAATTGTTTAACAGTTGACTGTGAAGTGTGTGAATTTCTTTCCACCAGTGTGCCATCAAATTCAAGAATTATTGTTGTTACACCTGCATTCTGTCACTTGGTTTCATTAATGTTTATCTTCCTTTGTTGCTGAGAATGGTAGTGATGCAAGATTTTATTGAATGAAAATATTGTTTCAGAGTGTTTAATTGCAAAACAACTTTCCTTACAACAGTAGTTTGGATTTAACTTATTGTAAAAGTAAAACTAGCTATTTATTCTCCAAATTGTTGTGATTTGAATGCTTGTAAATATTTTTATGCTTGAATATTGAATTATCATTAAGGATTGGATTGATCCATTGTAGAACACAATATTAGGTTCCAAGGTTTTATTTTTGAATGAATAGGATTTATGTTGATTAGTTATTCTGTGTTCATTCATATATTTTTCATATTTTCCTTTGAAATAACCAAACTTCCCTGGGTTGACAATTTATATTTAGAACTTTGTTTGTGAATTAATTAGGAATTAGAGTGACCAACACCTAATTGAGGAATCAATTAACACTAAAAATAGAGGAAAATAGTAAACTTTTGATACCATGTGAAGATGCAATTAATCCATTACATACCTTAGGATCTGTTTGAAACAAGTGTTTGATAAACCTTTCGAAACCTTCAATCTCACCAACAACAATATAGAAAATAGAAGATTTGTTGTTGATCCTTCATAAAGAGGTTGTTGGTACTTCTCGAGTAGAGGAACATAATGAATATCATGGAGTTTGTCCTCATCCAATGGAGCAAATGTGTCTTGGATCAATCTATTTATCTCATCTTCTTCATTTGTATAAATAATGTCATCTTCATCCATAGGATCATTAATAACTCAATATTCAATATTCTGATCTCCTTGTTCCTCAAATTGTAAAGTATTATTTCTACTATTATGTGGCAAATAACTCTCTGGTTGTTGACATTTACAAACAATGTAATAACATTAGTGCATAATATAAACACATATATTTGAAATGATAAAAAAATGTGTGAATACATGATCGATACTATTACAAGGAGTACATTATGTAATGAATAACGTCTTACCAAGGGATCATATTCATGCCCCCCTTCAGCATGCCCCTTCTCCTTACAATTTTTTTCAGTTGTTGTTCTTAAAATTCTTCTCATTCGCAAACCTGTGCAATCGTTGCAAGGGAAATAACACTTTCCATCGCCCTTCACCACCAATGTTTCCTTAAAATCAACATACCTCTTATTATTTTCTTTCCAAGTGTATTTATTTGACATTCTAATAGCCTACAAGAACCAAAAAAACTCAATCAAGATATAAGTAAATTGAATAGAGTATATATGTATATATATATATATATTAAAGGAGACATGGAAGTAAAGGACATGACATGGAAAGTCAAAAATCTAATTAGTAAATGTCCCTCCATGGTCTTTAAAAATAGATCATCTTCTATCTGTCAAATTCTAAGCGACAAATATATATAAGAATTAGTGTTGAGGAGAAAATGAATAGTTGAGTCACTTTATGTATGGCCCTACACATTATTAAAGGAGACAAATAATTTAAAAATACTAACATGGAAACCGAAGGAGATAAAAAATTCGATGTGCTAAACCAGTACAGGACTCTTGAAATCACAGATCAAACATTTAGCAGAAAAATTATTGCAAGTATAGAAAATAATTTGTTGAAATATGTCTTAAGAACATGTATTTATAGATCAATGATTGTGGTGGTTCCAACGAAAATGCACAACAATCAAATTTCAACAATAACAAAAAGTCAATGATCGTTATTGTGTTGATTGCTGATGTTGCACATGTTAAGTTTTCATTACTATAGCGAAACAAAACACATATATTTCGCTTTTGCAATGAACATTTGTCGCTATAGTGAAAAAATGCTATTTCCGTCTCTAGAACGACGATTATTGGGGGCCAAAACAATTTATTTTCAAAAATTGTATCTGTTTATTCACAAAAAATTTGATTTTAACTTATTCGTGGGAACATTTCATGGAAATTTTGAGCCATATGTGCTAGTGATGTTTCTAGTATTTAGTTTCCATTTCAAACTTGTCTAGTAAAATCAACAGTATTAACATATACAATTTTATTATAATTAAATGAGTGTAATTATCTCTATATGAATATTAATTTCATGAGTGAACTTATTTATAGTTTCATTCTGAATTATATGGGCATAAAGGGTATTATTTCTTAGAATATGAATCTTAATCAACAATGGTATCAAGTGATAGGATATGATCACTCCAACCATCCTTCTCAACCATACCAATAGAACTAGTATCAAGGTCGAGGTCATGATCACTCCAACCCTTTTTAACATGTACTAAGGGTGAGGTTGTGTTTACTCCAACTGTAATGTCCCGGTTTTGACCCCGTTGCACTAGATGTATATGATGTATATATATAATGTAATGATCATGGTGTGGAGCTAAAGGCCAAGGCCCCTCCATTGATCGGTAATGCTATGTTTTGGATTTAATTGTCACCGGAGGTCTATCGGGGCATGCGGCATATAATATGTTGGCCATCATGTAAATATGCATCATAATTAATTAATGGACACAACCAGCTACGGTCACGGAAACTAAATCAAATGGGGCATGATTCCTAAGGATAAGGGGGGTGAAATATTTAACCTATGGGCCAATGGGGAAAAGCCAAATGTCTATGAGAAAACCCACCAAGCTGTCAACTACCTTTCTTGTCTTTTTCTCCAATCATTTATTTCTGCCAGAATGTGGTTGAGTTAGTTATTGCATGGAATGGGAAGAGTATGGGAAAAAAAAATTCGAATTGGGCAGAGACCCATTTTTGAAAAACGCGTTCTGACTTCCTTGGCAAGGAAAATGCCCAAAAACGTATGCCATTCTGCTATGCATCCACGTTTTTCAGTTTCCTCACGTTTTGGGGAGCAGCTAGAATTTTTCCTGTGTTTTTTCTTCGACGTTTTTGGCTGTTGGATTCATTTTTCCCATGGATGGGAGGTCGTTTTTGTAGTGCTGGGGATTGGGTTGTCTTCCTCACGTTTTTGGAGCTGCTGGTGCATTTTTCCATTCACGTTTTTGTGATTTCATGTGTTTTTACCATGGCTGTGAAGGGCCATTTACGTTTTTGGCTGTCTCACTGACTGTTGGTCTCACGCACAGACTATTTGGGGCGTTTTTCCCTGCTGTGAGTTGTGCTCACGGATAAGCTTCAGGACTGTGTGTTTTCCCCCCATGTTGTGAGTTGTTTTGTTGTTACGTTTGGGGCTGTGTAAATTCGTTTCTCCTGTTTAAGCTGTAATAGCTAAATTGGTTGCCTGAGTGCAATGGTTGGTCTTTGGACTGTGTGAGGAGTAAGTATTTTGGCTTGGTTGCTTGATAAACCTGGTGTTAGAAACCACACAGACAGAACTAGAGGGCTGGCCTTCTTCTCCATCACCCCTGAATAGCACTGGAAGGGAATGTAGGGCCTGAGGGACTGTGTAGCAGAGAAGGGATTGATTCCTTGTGTTGGGTGTGGATGGGTGTCTTAGAGGTCAGGCTAGTTCTGGTATGGGTATTCTTGGCTCTGTAATGAGCTCACCAGCTTAGCAATTTGCCTTCTCCAACTCCTGGATGGCCTGATAAACCCAACTTTGTTGGCTTGGCTGTGTGTTTTGTGCATCCCTAGCTATGTGTAAGCCTGCTAGTTCCCTTATTCCTTGGAGAATCATGCCCAGCTCGGGGGTGGCAGCGCTGCTGAGAGATTAAGGAGCACGCTGGCCTATGGTTGGGTGGAACGTTGCAGCGACGTAGCTGGTTGCGGAAGAAGTTCTTTATAAGATAAGTAATCTTGTGTATTTTAGCTCTGGGATTCTATATTTACTATTAATTAAAATGGAATGAACATGTTGAATGAATGTTTGTTTGAATGCTGTTGGTTTCCGCTGTGTGTGATGATTAAAATGCATCTGTGTATGATAAACATCCCTGTGTGCACATTTTAGTTTAAATTCTCTTTCAGCATTCTGTTTTAGGCAATTCAGCATTTTATTTAATCCTCTACATGTTCATGGGCGGTTAGCCCAGTCTGATAGAGCTAGTAGTCACGTCCTCTTTGTCGGTCGGAGGCATGGGGACGTGACACCAACCCTTCTAGGCACATATATTTTCATGGTAGAAGAAAGTTATGTACCATGTGTGAGAACTTGTTAAATATCATTTAATTCTAGTGAGAGACCCATGGGAACTAAGGAATAATAAATAAGATTTCAATTTATGGTACAACACTACTTAGTTATCATCATTGTCGGGAGGGTAATACAACCTTTGAACATCATTGTCCATTTTAGGCATACTAGAACTATGTTATAGTAGAGGACATGGTAGGGTTATTGGGAGATGCATATATGCAACTAGTTCAGTGCATCATGGAGAACTAGGTGACCTTAAATAATGTAGAAATAATAGATCAATGCCATGAGCAATGATGCTAAGAATAAGCACAGGAAATAGATCTTGCTACTAAGAATTCTCACAAGCATACACAGGAAAAATAGAGAGAAGCAAAGAGACTGAATCACATGAATGAAGAGATGAATATTGGTGTGTATCCTTCCATTGAATAATTATGAATAATAGTGTACATAAATAGTACATCCCTCGTAGGAAAGTCGAATTGTATGGAAACAACTCATAAAGCTCAAAAAGGCTGACTTACCAAAATATAGCAAACCCCCATAGGTGGATAAAGCACTTGCTAAATCTATCAAGGACCTCACGAGTTGGAAAAAGCACGAGTGAGTTTTCAAGGAGATGGAAATAACATGCTAATCCTAGAAAATGGAGAAAAAATAATGGAGGATGGGTTGGAAACAAAAGCTCCCAGTTTCCTAGTTGACTAGCTTTTATCTTATCCATAGAAAAGCAGGAAAAAGCAGAAAAAAGCAGAATCTGCTATAAAGTCCTGTATATTAATTATGGATCAACCCAGAATCAGAAATAAATCATTCCTAGGATATAGATGGCATGTATTGACTTTAAGGTGCAAGTGGATGCCAACTAATTAAGCTAGTGGGTGAATAATTAATCAAATAATGATTAATTATTTTATCCTAAGTTGTGAGTGGGTTTAATATATTCCAACACCCCCCTATAAGTCTGACTTTATGATGGTATGGAAAAAAAATATGGATGCATATGGATGCATATAGGGCCCAGCAACAAGGCTATGGTCACCCTTTAACAATTATTATGTCCAGAAAAGTGAGGAAAGAGGAAAAACCACATGGGGAAAATCCTCCCTCAAGATAGGACAAGGCACAAAATTTGAAATATGTCTTCAACATATCTTCATCTTCACTTTAATGAGCTGACTGAACTACTTCTGGATGAAGGACTTGCTGAAGAAATCATGAACTCCATGATCATGCGCTGGAGTGTAGAACCTGCAAGAAGGAAGAGGAGAGACTCCTTGTATCTCATCAACTGATGAAGTAGGAGCATTATCTGAATGCTTCTTTTTGCTGTCAAAATCTGATATGCAAACATAATCTGAAATGGAAAAGATATCTGTGCATACTCCTTTCCAAAGAGTACAAAAAATAAGGCAATTTATTTCACACCCAATTCCCTGAATAGCTGCAAAATTGTGATGTGAATCACATGTCAATCTTCCAATCTGATGTAGCACCTGTATAGATCTGATATGAGGCTGATAAAACTCTGATATATCCAAAACATTAGCATATGGAACAGCAAAGATAAAGGCTTCAATGGCTTCATGAGGATATAGGGCTAGACTAGGAAAACTATGAGCAACTGGAGAAAACTGATAGGTGTAAAACTCTGAATGATGGATGGGCATAAGATCTGAACCATAAGTGTTTAGAACAGATCCAAACATGTTTAATATCAGTCCATATATGACTAAGGACATGGATAACCAGCCAATGAAATATAGGAAAGACTTCAAACCATGTAAGATAAATATCACTGCATATGAGACCAATGAGGAATCAACTAGTGAGCTTGGGATTTGTATAGTCTTTGGATTATTCATAGGTATGGTAGATGGTATGGATGGTGGTATTATATGTGTATAAACCTGCAAATATGCTTCTAAATCAGAATCCAAAGGATCACATATAAGCATATCAATAGAATCATGGGAATACACTGGTAATGAATCCTCTGTATGAAAGGAGGAAAGAAGGAGATGTTCACAATCTTCAAGAAGGCTCTGAGTATTGATGCCAAGAACAAAGGAGGATATGCTGAAGCACATGAGATCAAGTAAGGTAAGTGGTATGACACAAATAAGGCTTGATTTGGCTAAGCAAACATCATTTAAGTCACTGGGTTGCGCACCATCAATGAGAGATAAATGCAAGAGGTGTAAAGAATATATCACATAGATCTCAGAATCTAAGATAGGAGATTGATAGAACAATGAATGGGTTATAGGATCATAATCAATATCAGCAGTAGCTCCATATGTTACTTATTTTTCATCAATAGTATCACAAGAAGAAAAATCACCTTCAAGAGACACAGAAAAAGATGGATCTTCAATATTTGCTTCTTCATTGAAGGAGGAAGCATTCGAATGAAAGAGGGAAGCAGCAACATGAACTGTATGAGAAAATTCTTCGTCATGATCAACTTCATCAGAGAATGTAGAGGCCAAGAAATATTGAGAGAGAGAACAAGAGGAGATGCTAGGTTCGCTCCATGCTTCATCTTCAATTTCCTGCAAACCAAAAGCTTTGTCCAAAATTTTCCAAAGCTCAAATGGAAATTCAGCAGAATCTATGAGATGATATATATTTGGAGACATTCCCAAACACATAATTCCATAATCTCTATCACAATTATTTATCCAATCAATCTTCTCTTCATAAGACTCAGGTTCACTCAATGCACCAATGGAGACATCAAAGAGACATTGCCTCTTCAAGTATGCGCTCATCTTTGGCTTCCAATCAGCATAGTTGAAAGGAGATAGTAGAGGAAATTTTGAATCCATATTGAAGTTTTTGATATGCTCTAAGAGATACTCTCTGCAACTTGCAAAATAAACTAGGAGAAAATCTTGTAAGCTAGACAAGCTCTTCTTCAGAGAGGGATAGGAGACTGGAAGTGCTCCTCAACTCTGTAGAACTTGATCAAACTTGTAGCTCTGATACCA
This sequence comes from Pseudotsuga menziesii, assembly GCA_001517045.1. Taxonomy (NCBI): domain Eukaryota; kingdom Viridiplantae; phylum Streptophyta; class Pinopsida; order Pinales; family Pinaceae; genus Pseudotsuga; species Pseudotsuga menziesii. The sequence continues at coordinate 430,258 of LPNX011140437.1, forward strand.
TGTAGAAATAATATATCAATGCTATGATAAATGATTCTAAGAAGAAGCACAGGAAATATATCTTGCTACTAAGAATTCTCACAAGCATACACAGGAAAAATAGAGAGAAGAAAAGAGACTGAATCACATGAATGAAGAGATGAATATTGGTGTGTATCCTTCCATTGAATAATTATGAATAATAGTGTACATAAATAGTACATCCCTCATAGGAAAGTTGAATTGTATGGAAACAACTCATAAAGCTCAAAAAGGCTGACTTACCAAAATATAGCAAACCCCCATAGGTGGATAAAGCACTTGCTAAATCTATCAAGGACCTCACGAGTTGGAAAAAGCATGAGTGAGTTGTCAAGGAGATGGAAATAACATGCTAATCCTAGAAAATGGAGAAAAACTAATGGAGGATGGGTTGGAAACAAAAGCTCCCAGTTTCCTAGTTGACTAGCTTTTATCTTATCCATAGAAAAGCAGGAAAAAGCAGAAAAAGCAGAATCTGCTGTAAAGTCCTCTATACTAATTCTGGATCAACCCAGAATCAGAAATAAATCATTCCTAGGATATAGATGGCATGTATTGACTTTAAGGTGCAAGTGGATGCCACCTAATTAAGCTAGTGGGTGAATAATTAATCAAATAATGATTAATTATTTTATCCTAAGTTGTGAGTGGGTTTAATATATTCCAACAAAGAAGTAACCCCTCGATGGAAACTTTATTGTAGCTTTATTTAAGCACGTTTTTTTTTTCTAAACCAATCTGTACAATAATATAATTGCCAAACATATAGAAATAAATCTTGGAAATGTTTGATAAAACAAATTTTAGGTGAACATATTTTAGGCCCTTATACCACTAAGTTATGATCATACTTCTTCTATTTTGTATTATTATGCTAATGGGTTCATCTACAACCCCTTTTAACACAAATCTTATGTGTTAATATTATAAAATACAAATTCAAAGAAGAATTTTGAAATGGCATACACAAAGAATTATTTTCTATGATTAAGTTTTAGGTATCATGAGATCATGACCAACCATTATGATGATATTATGACCCTGTCATATGCTTTTGAGAGGTCTACCTTTAGTACTTCTATAAGTATTTTCTTGATATTTTCCAATTGTATGACCTCCTGACTCATCCCAATGGATTCATGAATCTGTCGGTGCTTTAAAAATGCAAATTGTTCTTGTGAGACTGATTGAGATAAAAAAAATGTTTCATTCTATTTACCACCACTTTTGCAATCAACTTATATTTGTAATTATAGAGAGATATTGGTTTGAGTTCCTCCTATGTTGTCACATTATCCACCTTTCGAATAAGTGTAATGAACGCGAAATTAAAAGATGTTAGGATCCTCCCAATTTCTCAAGATTCTTCTATAATTGCATCAAGATTGAGTTCAAATAAATCCATAAAACCTTTGAAGAAATCCATGGGTCAACCATCCGAGATGGGACTTTTACCCCTATAGAGAACGAACTGCTTCCATAATATTATCATTTTGTGCATTGTTAGAAAAATATGGTAAAACATAAGACATGTTAAGCATCTAATCTATGTTGGCTCTTATGTCCTCCTTGTATAAGTTACCAAAGTGATGAATACCACAATTTTCTAGATCCTTGAAACCTAAGATTTTTCTACCATCACAATCCTTCAGTTGCTAGAGAGAATTAGTATGTTGGTGATGCTTAACAAAATTGTGATTTTTTTTTGTATTGGCATCCCCCTTTTGAATCCAAATTGTTCTTCTTTCAAGTGCCATGTCACCTCATTCTCATTAAGAATTTGAGTCCTTTGCAGGCCTCGAGTGCAACAACCTATTTTTGAGGTCAAGGATTGAGAACCCATGAGGATGTTCATAGTGGATTGTGTCAAATTCCCCCTCTATTATACAAATCTTAGAATCCATCATTTTTTGTCTTTGTTGCTCAGCTAATAGAATGAGCCTTTACCCTCTTTACATTATTTGAATAATGTGTTGAAAGTATTTGAAAGTGGAACCTTCTATTCTCTATGACCCCTGACTGGATTCTTGGTGAAGGCATTGGTCAAATGAGACTTTTTGTAGTTGTAAATACAAGGTTCCATTCCTATTTTCTCTTGCTTATCCCATAGGAGGTTGAATATGCTGACCTTTTTTATGATCAACAAAATACAAGGGGAAAGTGTGTGTATGCGTGTGTGTTCTTTTTTATATAAATCTATTCTATAATATTAAAAAGTATAATATGAAATTATCCACACTCCACCCAAGGATATGAATCAATTCTCATTTTTCCCCTTTCCCAACTCTCCATGCAAACCAACTCCCCATAAGAAGGAATGACAATTTCATAACCTTCTAAAATATATACAAGGTATGCATATACTTTGATTCCTTATCCATTCCACCACTAATAATGCCAATATGAATTTTTTAAATATAACTCAACTCCATAGACTCTCCTTACATATTAACCTCCATAGGTTTTTGGATGGCAAATCCATGCAAAAAAAAATGAATATTCTTTATGCAATACTCTTGAACTTCCTTTGATTTATCCACGGATTTCCATGTAACTAATGAAATTCCATGATTTTCTCTCTTACATGTCCACATAAATTTAAAACATCTATTTTTGATAGTTTATAAAATCCCTTTTGGAATATCTATCATGGTTAACTAGTAAACAAGGATTTCCGCCAAAACAACCTTGCGCAAGGTGATCTGTCCACCTAACAGAACAATCTATTACACCACATATTATTTATTGTCATAAATAATGAATTTGATCTATCATCCATAGATCGATGGGTAGACAAAACAGATCAATGGATTTGTTTGAGGATTACTTAAAGAAATTCATTTGTGCAAACCAATCAAACTTGCTAGAGTTGTTGGATGCAACCCAATTTGGCTAGAAAACTCATAAGAGTTTCATAGCATTGTATAAGTCCATTTGAATTGTAAAATAGGAAACAACCATCGGATCCCACATATTTCTACAAGACTACTATGGGTGGAGGCCATCAACCTTATTTTTCATGAAAGGATGGTAGGATAGACTAGTGATGGTTTGCATTTAGTTGGTGAATGCAGCATAAAGGATGAATCAATGGTTGGATCATGATAGGAGGGAAGTGGAATTAAAAGTAGGTGACTTGGTCTTACTTAAGTTGGGTAAAGGATAATTCAATCCACCAAATGGCATGTCTAGTGATTTTTTTGCAATGGTTTGAAGGGTCATTCAAGGTGCTTGAGAATTTTGGAAACACCACTTATAGATTGGACTTTCTAGAAAACATGAGAACTCACCTTCCAATTTTCCACATTAGTCAATTAAAGCCTTGTAGGACTAAAAATGGTGATCCTAGCAGCATTGCACCATCCAAAGCCCCTGTGATGATCATAGATAGACCAAATTTGGAGGTTCCCAAGATACTTTCACATAGGATTTCATAATTCAAAAAGAGATGAAGTTAGGTGTATTTTATTAGCGGGAAGGATAAACCAAAGAGGAGAACATTTGGGAAATGAAGGAATTTTTAGAGGTAAAACCTTTTAGAACTTAGGAAAGTGCTAGATGGAAGTTATCAGTATGAAAATAGGCTTGGTGGGGGAGGATGTAAGGCCTCTACTTGCGACCAACAGTAGGTGCATTGCCAATATGGGTGACTATATAATCTTTAAAATTACAAGGTAATTTGGTAGAGGAATTGACACATTTTGTAAACCTTTTGAACCATAGTGATATCGAATTGTTAGAAGAAGATAAACTCAAATGGTTGAGGAATAGTGGTTTAGGGGACTACACTATCAAATCAAGTTATGTAGCAAGAATTGAAGAATATGTGGCTACAAAAAGGGCTTGATGGCATAAAGCAGTTTGGATAATGGCATGTCCACTAAAATAAAAAATACTTGTGGTTGGAACTAGCCAACATACTTCTAACTTAGGACAATGGCCACAAAAGGAATTGGGTAGGGACTAATAAGTGAATATTCGTAAGAATAATGAAAACCATCTATTTGTGACTTGCACACATGCACTAATTGTTTTAAAGGAGATAACTAAGATTGTGCAGGTTTAACTAAATGGAACAAGATGACTCTGGTTGACTATCTTTTAGATTGAAGAGATAAGGTAGTTGTAGCCTATAATGCACGTCCTTGTATTTTCATTAATAGAATATGATGGACTAGAAATTAAATGACTTTCTAGGATTTGTTTTTTACTCCTGCTTAGGTATCGCACCGTATTTGATTGTCTATGGATAATGATATTCCAAAAGAGAAACATATTAGAGGGTTATTGATGCCGAGTATCAATCAAGATAATCCTTGGTGTTTTCTTGATGGTGCAAGTTAAGGAGACCTAAGTAATTGTGGAGATGGACATGTCATTTTCTTAGATACAAATTATTATTATTATAATTTAAAGTTTGTTGTTAGGCAAGGCACTATCGAACTGAAATATATGCTCTTTGGGTATTGTTAAACATTGAAAAGGAGAAAGGATTAAAGACTTTCCAATATTTTAGGGACTCAAGACCAGGGATAATTTTAGGGGCGAATTTTAGCCCAGTGGGCTATTTTTCCATGTTTTTCTGCCAAAAAATATTCGCCATTTTGCATTTTTTGAAGCCCTGTTTCGCCCAATTTTGATGGGGTAAAAAAATTTCACCCTAAAAATCGCCAAATTATTATATAAACAATATAAAATCCTTGGAAATTAAAATATTTTTTTGAAAAATATCACCAATCATTTTATAGTTGGGGTTTTAAGAATTAGTAATATTCGCAAACATTTATACACTTTTAAATAAGTATGGTTCCTTAAAATCATCCCTGCTCAAGACTCATTATAGATTAGCAAAATCAACAATGTAGCATTAAAAATTGGGCCTTGTTCCTATTATGAAACAAGTGAAGGGGGTAAAATCCACTTTTTATTTAATTACTTTTACTCATATATACTAAGAATTCAAGACACGAGCGAATACTTTGTTAAGTAATGTTTATACTTACAGGAGGGTGCGGATAGAAGAGGAACTGCCATATGAAAATATAAGATATTTTTACGTGAATGTTTTTATGTTTTTGGGGAAATGGTGTTTGAACTATCAAACTGTACACATATTTTGGAAGTTCGGTTTCTTGTTCAGGATAAGATGTAATTATTTTTTGATAGTGGTGGAGGACTAGACATAGTTTCTCCCTATTTTGGATGCAAAAATGCATAGACACCAGATGGAACAATTTCTTAGTTATCTTTGGGTAGACCAATGTATATTTGATTTCTTTATCGAAAATATCAATATAAGGATTTTTTCTTTGGAAAAAAATTAATTAAAAGTATATAATTAGTTGAAAATATCAAATTTGAAAAATAAATGTTAAGAAAACACAAATTTTAGGCTTTAGAAAGCAACATTGAAAAAATAACAAAATACAACATTTTAAAAAGAAAATGTTGATATTTTATAACTATTAAGGTTCAAAAGCTAACAAAGTAGCTATACGAATGAGCCTGGAGCGAAGCGACCACTGTTTGTTTTGAAGCGAAGCATGGATCGCAGCACAGACTGGTGCGACCTAGATCATAGGAGACAGATCTAGAAGAACTACTCTAGGTGTAAATTGTTGCATCTATCGGTATATGCAGAGGGAATGCATAGTTCTAACATATCTCTTGAGATTACAACATGAGCCTTACTAGAGGTGGGGATTTGACTTCCCCTCCCATCTCTGTCGATGTTGAATCCTTCAGGATTCTAATCACTGCGCAAGGCAAGAAATCAATGTCAAGTTCTCTTCCCAAATTCGTCAAGAAATTGGAATCAGTTCCAGTAATATTCCTACCGTCGAATCAACCCATGCGAATAACAGTCTCTCTAGAAGATCGGGCCCTTGTAAGTCAATTCACGGGACTCTGGCGCTCCACGAGAACAACCGATAATGGATTCATAAAAACTAGAGGTTGTTAATCACCAATAGTGTCACCTTATATGCATTTGGAAGGGGGTTTTTCATCTTTGAATTTATCACAAAGGAGGACAGAGATCTTATTTTTAGAAATGGACCTTATTTTATGGGGTCCCAGGACTTGTACCTAAACCGATGGACGCTTGGATTTGACCCAGCAGTGGATGTACCCAAAGTCATTCTAGTTTGGGTGCAATTTCCCAATCTACCAATACATTGTTGGAATTCATCGTCTCTGCAAACTATTTGGAATGGACTAGGACACTATATTGATAAGGTGAAACAAAGGATCAGTATTCATGTGCTCTGATCTGCCTGGAATTAGATCGTGAAGTGGGACTACCATAATCCATTAATATAATGGTTATAGATTGGCATTGTTTTCAAAAATTAGACTATGAACAATTTCCCTTCAAGTGCAGAAGTTATCACTAGTATGGACACTTATAAAAGAATTATCCAAATTCCCCCCCTACATAGGAGGAATAAATAGGAGAAGGTTGGAAGAAATAAAATAGATTGAAAGTGAATCCCAAAACAATCAACAGAAGGGAAGGGAAAAATCCTAAACCTGCAGTGAACAACCCCAATAAGGGGTCGAATGTTCGGAAAGAAAAAAAAGAAATTGGGAATAGATTCGTGATTTTGGAAACCCACTAAAATGAAGATAGTGTTACTGAGGAGGCCATTGATAAGCAACAAAATCTAGAGGACAAGGTAGGAACCTCTACGGATCATGGGGAAATCCATGAAATTCAAGATTCAGAAATAGAGGAAGAAGCCTCAGAGGAAGAGGAAAGAGAAGCCGGTACTTCTCAAGTTACCTCAAAATAGACCACCAGAGGAATAAAAACTTAGAAAGAAAGAAGGGAAAGAGCTACACACATGGAAAATCTCCAAGGCTCCCAACCAAATCTACAAAAAAATTAAATACCAGATCTACTATAAATCAAGTCCAAGCTCCCAAAGGGGCCTCCCAAAACACTAAGAGTAAATAATGAAGATAGTTTCATGGAATAGTAGAGGATTTGGAAGTAGAATCAAAGAGGAAGCAATGAAATATTTAATTTGTATGTCAAATCCCGAAATCATGTTAATCCAAGAGACCAAACTAGAGGAAATTGATTTCCTCCAAGCAAGCAAAAAAAATTGGATAAAAGGAGTTGGATCAACTGTCAATGCCATAGGATCCTGTGCAGGACTAGGTACACTCTAGGACTCCTCCAAATTTGATCTAGTTCTTTCTGAATCTTGCACCCATTGGATCTTCACTCAACTTCTGCATAAAGAAACAGGGATTCAAGTATGTCTCGTTAATATCAATGTTAATTTTCTCCTTTCGGAAAGAGAGATTGCTAGGATATTATCATATATTATTTGAACACTCATCAACTAGAAACTATAATTTTAGGGGGGGATCTAAATCTTAACCTGGTCGTTGAAGAAAAAAAAAGGGGATCCATAGTTAGATACCCTACTCGGGAATGGGTAGAGGATCTTATTCTATACTGGAACCTGAAAGATATAAATCCCACCCTTGAAAAATTTACTTGGACTAACAGGAAGCTGGGGCCTGGACACATCGCAGCCCGATTGGATAGATTCTTGGTCCAAAACTCCTTTATGTTATATATTCTCAATGTTGTTTTGAATATCTTCCCACATACTATTTCAGACCACAAACCCATCTTTCATGAATTCACTTCGGATCAAAATATGGGGCCTATACCTTTTCGGTTTAGTACCTCCTGGATCCAAGAAGAAGGATTTCAAGATCTGGTTCTTCATGTCTGGAATGAACCATTTTCCAGATCTCCTTTCTTTGTATGGGAAGAAAAAATTAGAAGGCTAAAAAAATCCCTAAAAAATTGGGCCAAAGACATGAAATCCCCTCCCATGGAACAAATTGAATCTCAACAAGTGTTGGAGCATCATCAGTTAAATATTAAATAAAGTACTTTGACCTTGATTCTTTTGGATCAAGAAGTAAATCTCCAACACTCCCTCCACCAAGCCTGTAGAGTGGAAGAAGACTTTTGGAGACAAAAATCTAAAATTATGTGGCTTCAAGTCAGGGATAAGAACACTAGCTACTTTCACAAACAAGCAGAGGCCCAAAAACAATTTAACTATCTGAAGGAAGTTCAACACCATGATCAAACAGTCACAAATTTTGATGAAATCAAGCAGGCGGCCCACATCCATTTCAAAGGATTATACACTGATGATTCATCATCCCAAGTATAAATTGAACATTATCTCTTAAACTTGATACCCTATAAAGTACAAATGGAAACGACTTAGATCCTTGCTGGCCCTGTCACTAGGAAAGAAATCAAAAAAACCCTGGATAAAATGGACTCTGATAAAGCACCATGTCCTAATGGGTTTAGAACAAGATTCCTCAAATTCTGCTAGCCAGTTATCATTAAATACCTTCATATAATGGCGGTGAAATCTTAGAGGTGTAGCAGTATCGTCGGGGGAACCAACTCAACATTCCTTGCTCTTATCCCCGAAGAGAAAGGAGCAAGATCCTTTGACATATCCAGGCCAATCTCTCTCTACAACATTCGCTACAAAATCATATCAAAAGTAATATCTAACATAATTAAAGGAATCCTTCCTGCACTTATACCTAAAAATCAAGGTGGTTTTATTAAGGGAATACAAATCACAAATAACATTATACTAGTCCAGGAAGATATCCACTCAAGAAGCCTTAGGCATGAAAAAGGTATGGTTATCAAACTTGATTTATCCAATGCTTTTGACAGAGTTTGACATAAATTTATGTTTCAGGTAATGTTGTGATTTGTGTTTTCTATTTATTTTGTTAAATGGGTAAAATATTGTATCAGATCCCCCTAAATAGCCCCCCTGGTCAATGGTCGGGCAGCATGATTTTTCCAAGCTTCAAGGGACTCAGACAAGGTTGTTCCCTGTCACCTCTCTTTTTTTCAATTCAAGCTTTGGTTCTCATATTTCAGTTGGAACATTGTCAACTCCAACAAGATTTAATGGGCCTCAGAATAGTCCAAGAAGTCAAAGATATAAACCATGCTCAATTTGTCGATGATACGTTACTGCTAGGAGGAGAGAGCACCCACATCACCAGGAAGTTTAAGAGATTGGTAGATATCTACAAAGAAGCATCAGGAAGCAAAATCAACAACAGGAAGAGTGAAATATTTGGATGGAACTGCTCCCCCAAAGAAAGGTGGAAATCTCAAGAATTCTTGAAATGGAGGGGAAAACAAATTGGGAATCCTTCAATTACTTAGGATTCCCCATGTCACATGCCCCAATTTTGCAAAAAATAATATTATCATATTTGATTTTATTTCAAGACAATATGTTAAATTTTATGCTAAAATGTAATTGATGACTCGGCAGAGTCAAGGATGTTGAATGTAATTATGAATATTTTAATTATAAATAAATAAAAAGTGGAGACAACAGCTTGGGAGAGTTGTTAAAAGAGTGTTTACTAGTCAATTTGGTGGAGGAGACTGGGTGGAGAGAAAATAGACAAGTGGCAGCATCCTCAAACACTTCCAATGTTGCAGGTGGCAACCTCCCTACATTTAGGGTCATGATCCCCCAATAAAGTGGGATCAGAGCAGGTGGCTCAATTATTGACAACTAACCCAAAAAGACCTAGGCAATCTTAATAAAAATTCCCATTGAAGAGAGCTGAGGCTGCTCATTCCAAGAAGAGAATCATTTAGGTGAATGTACTTCAAAGGATTTCATTGGGAAGGGAATTTGTGGAAGGTGTTTGAGGGGTAAAGCTGCAGAAGTGATCTAGTACAGCTTTTCAGCTGAAAGATCTTGCTGCTGAGTGCAGAATTAGTACTGAGTCATTGGACTAGTATTTTGTTGCTTGCTCCACTAGTTCTCAACCAAGGAGACCAAGAACAGGCTCGAGGGTCCTGAGAATACGTTGTTTGAGCGCTCTCCAGGAGTTGGTAGGGAGGAACGGCCTCCCAACGTTGTTTTCATCCAGCTTTAAAAACAGGTTCTACAGTCTTTTATTTGCTGTGTTAAAAGTTTATATCTGAGAATGAATGAATAATGAATGATCTACATGTTTTGTAGTGAACTGTTAGAGTTTATAATCTTTTAGTTATTTGAATGTTGAATCTGTAATTGGATGAGATAATCCTACCTGTGTTTTTCCCCGTCTAGAACGAACTAGATTGTACTCTAGCATAGGTAGTGTGTTTAAAATAGATGAAGATATGATAGAAATCTGGATTGAATAGAATTATTTTGTATTTCAGAATTGCGCAAGGCAAGAAATCGATGTCAAGATCTCTTCCCAAATTCGTCAAGAAATTGGAATCGGTTCCAGTAATATTCCTACTGTCGAATCAACCCATGCGAATAACAGTTTATCTAGAAGATCGGGCCCTTGTAAGTCAATTCACGGGACTCTGGCACTCCACGAGAACAACCAATAAATGGATTCATAAAAACTAGAGGTTGTTAATCACCAATAGTGTCACCTTATATGCATTTGGAAGGGGGTTTTTCATCTTTGAATTTATCACAAAGGAGGACAGAGATCTTATTTTTAGAAATGGACCTTATTTTATGGGGTCGCAGGACTTGTACCTAAACCGATGGATGCTTGGATTTGACCCAGCAGTGGATGTACCCAAATTCATTCTGGTTTGGGTACAATTTCCCAATATACCAATACATTGTTGGAATTCATCGTCTCTGCAAACTATTTGGAACGGACTAGGACACTATATTGATAAGGTGAATACAAAGGATCAGTATTCATGTGCTCTGATCTACGTGGAAGTAGATCGTGAAGTGGGAATACCATAATCCATTAATATAATGGTCAGAGATCGGCATTATTTTCAAAAATTAGACTATGAACAATTTCCCTTCAAGTGCAGAAGTTATCACTACTATGGACACTTATAAAAGAATTATCTAAATTCCCCCCCTACATAGGAGGAAGAAATAGGAGAAGGTTGGAAGAAATAAAAGAGATTGAAAGTGAATCCCAAAACAATCAACAGAAGGGAAGGGAAAAATCCTAAACCTGCAGTGAACAACCCCAATAAGGGGTCGAACGTTCGGAAAGAAAAAAAAAGAAATTGGGAATAGATTCGTGATTTTGGAAACCCAAGAAAATGAAGATAGTGTTACTAAGGAGGCCACTGATAAGCAACAAAATCTAGAGGAAAAGGTAGGAACCTCTACAGATCATGGGGAAATCCCTGAAAGTCAAGATTCAGAAATAGAGGAAGAAGCCTCAGAGGAAGAGGAAAGAGAAGCCGATACTTCTCAAGTTACCTCAAAACAGACCACCAGAGGAATAAAAACTTAGAAAGAAAGAAGGGAAAGAGCTACACACATGGAAAATCTCCAAGGCTCCCAACCAAATCTACAAAAAAATTAAATACCAGATCTACTATAAATCAAGTCCAAGCTCCCAAAGGAGCCTCCCAAAACACTAAGAGTAAATAATGAAGATAGTTTCATGGAATAGTAGAGGATTCGGAAGTAGAATCAAAGAGAAAGCAATGAAATATTTAATTTGTATGTCAAATCCCGAAATCATGTTAATCCAAGAGACCAAAATAGAGGAAACTGATTTCCTCCAAGCAAGCAAAAAAAATTGGATAAAAGGAGTTGGATCAACTGTCAGTGCCATAGGATCCTGTGCAGGACTAGGTACACTCTAGGACTCCTCCAAATTTGATCTAGTTCTTTCTGAATCTTGCACCCATTGGATCTTCACTCAACTTCTACATAAAGAAACAGGGATTCAAGTATGTCTCGTTAATATCAATGTTAATTTTCTCCTTTCGGAAAGAGAGATTGCTAGGATATTATCATATATTATTTGAACACTCATCAACTAGAAACTATAATTTTAGGGGGGGGATCTAAATCTTAACATGGTCGTTGAAGAAAAAAAAAGGGGATCCATAGTTAGATACCCTACTCGGGAATGGGTAGAGGATCTTATTCTATACTGGAACCTGAAAGATATAAATCCCACCCTTGAAAAATTTACTTGGACTAACAGGAAGATGGGGCCTGGACACATCGCAGCCCGATTGGATAGATTCTTGGTCCAAAACTCCTTTATGTTATATATTCTCAATGTTGTTTTGAATATCCTCCCACATACTATTTCAGACCGCAAACCCATCTTTCATGAATTCACTTCGGATCAAAATATGGGGCCTATACCTTTCCGGTTTAGTACCTCCTGGATCCAAGAAGAAGGATTTCAAGATCTGGTTCTTCATGTCTGGAATGAACCATTTTCCATATTTCCTTTCTTTGTATGGGAAGAAAAAATTAGAAGGCTAAAAAAAGCCCTAAAAAATTGGGCCAAAGCCATGAAATCCCCTCCCATGGAACAAATTGAATCTCAACAAGTGTTGGAGCATCATCAGTTAAATATTGAATAAAGTACTTTGACCTCGATTTTTTTGGATCAAGAAGTAAATCTCCAACACTCCCTCCACCAAGCCTGTAGAGTGGAAGAAGACTTTTGGAGACAAAAATCTAAAATTATGTGGCTTCAAGTCAGGGATAAGAACACTAGCTACTTTCACAAACAAGCAGAGGCCCAAAAACAATTTAACTATCTGAAGGAAGTTCAACACCATGACCAAATAGTCACAAATTTTGATGAAATCAAGCAGGCGGCCCACGTCCATTTCAAAGGATTATACACTAATGATTCATCATCCCAAGTATAAATTGAACATTATCTCTTAAACTTGATACCCTATAAAGTACAAATGGAAATGACTTAGATCCTTGCTAGCCCTGTCACTAGGAAAGAAATCAAAAAAACCCTGGATAAAATGGACTCTGATAAAGCACCAGGTCCTAATGGGTTTAGAACAAGATTCCTCAAAGTCTACTAGCCAGTTATCATTAAATACCTTCATAGAATGGTGGTGAAATCTTAGAGGTGTAGCAGTATCATCGGGGGAACCAACTCAACATTCCTTGCTCTTATCCCCAAAGAGAAAGGAGCAAGATCCTTTGACATATCCAGGCCAATATCGCTCTACAACATTCGCTACAAAATCATATCAAAAGTAATATCTAACATAATTAAAGGAATCCTTCCTGCACTTATACCTGCAAATCAAGGTGGTTTTATTAAGGGAATACAAATCACAAATAACATTATACTAGTCCAGGAAGATATGCACTCAAGAAGCCTTAGGCATGAAAAAGGTATGGTTATCAAACTTGATTTATCCAATGCTTTTGACAAAGTTCGACATAAATTTATGTTTCAGGTAATGTTGTGATTTGTGTTTTCTATTTATTTTGTTAAATGGGTAAAATATTGTATCAGATCCCCCTAAATATCCCCCCTGGTCAATGGCCGGGCAGCAGGATTTTTCCAAGCTTCAAGGGAATCAGAAAACACAAAGTCACAACTAGGAAGCCGACCCTACTCATTTCGTACCAGCTGCAAAGAGAGTTGTAATTCCTTACCTGCCAGGATACGAACCGACAACGTTAAAATATGCTCATAACTGTGTTAAGAGTAAATTTAAGAACTGTTAAATAAGAAATTTTCTTACCTGGAAGCAAAGGTAATGTAGCCACCGAGAAACAGGAGCGTCGCCACCAGTGAGACAAAGAGCCAACCCTTCATATCTCCTGTGATAGAGATGGTTCAAGCGCATGCACAAACCACTGCTAGCAGCAACCAGAAGAAGGTGGAGCAACGGCCAAGCAAGAAGCGGACGGTAAAGCTCAAAAATGTCACCACATGTGAAGCATAAGAACCACACTCTTGAAACCCTATGACGAAAACCAAACTGTAATAGAAGCAAGTAACCCCTTTAAACAATCCCAATAGGCAGGCCATGGAGGAACGAACCAAAAAACTACACACAGACCAGGCCGTAAGATGTAAGTCACGGCCCTCACAACTCTTGCCAGGATAAACTCATAGTGTAAGTAAGGGTTCGAGCACGAAGAAGGCAACTGAATATTGTAAACCAGGACGGGAGCTCATTAAGTTCACAGTAGGGTAAGCATGGTGGCCATGGACACAGTTGCAGAGCGGCCCGAAGGCCCAAAATCAACGGAGGAGAATCAAAAAGAATAGGGTTACACCAACCCTTATACTTCCAACACTTGGCCGAGAAGGAAGCACATGGTATCACAAATTATTCAACCATGCAGTGGGTCGATCATATAGTTTCCTGCATGCCAATGATTCCCAATTATTCAAAACATAATTTTATGCACAATCATATAGTATTTTAATCATTCAAAGGTTCTACGTGTTCATGGATGTCAACCTACGGTTGCATGGCATAAACTATGAACCCTTGAATCATTGCCAAGCTTATAATATAGTCATTTTATAGTTTAGGACGAGGGAAATTTCAAAGTCTTTTATATACACAATTTTACACATAATCCCATCGATGGAGTGGTCTAACGCCACATCCCTTTTCCATTGCAAGTTACATTATGAACTTTATAATTATATGTTTATTCATATTAAGCTTTTTGTTGAACATGAATTCGATACAATCTCAAAATCGATATGCTTACCCAAAATATTTTATGCATAGAAGCTTTAGTTCTTCACTAACGATTTATCCATTTATTCATAACATCAATAGTATAGTTACAAATGTTGATAAGCCTTGAGCTATTGAAACTAAGTTTATGAAGTAAATCTTATGATACTTGGGAGATACTAATTAAAAGGCTATCTCATCACCTAGCCAAACTATGATGTTAATAAAGTATTCCTAATAGACTTTGCATAGCTAATCTTGTTGCCACCAACGTTTAAGTTATGACTTGATCATTTTATAGAAAATAGTTTCAAATAGGATCATGAACTTTATAAATCTTATTTGTTTATAACCAGAATTACTGGTAAACATGGATGTTTTATAAACAAGATAGTTCATGTGTGAATTGGGGAGTATCATAGAAAACTATAGTTTTCAGTGGGTGGCAAATACTAGAATGTTGGCTATGAATTCTTTACATAGCTCAAATCAACGAAGTTACTAGCTATTGGTTATTTATTCAACCATGATAAGTACTTTTAGCTACACCATGTTTTTTATTAGTAACATAATCTTTTAGAACTATCTAGTACTTGCATGAGGTATTAAATCAATCTCTCTTGAAGACTTGACCTAAGTTAACTGTTGTGGTCAGAGGCTTAATTTAAGAGAAGTTTTATAAAAATAAAATAGGAAACTGAAGTGGAACAATCCCACTAGACTCTAAGTCTTAGGACTTTACATTTCACTGTAATGTTTAGAACCTTATAGGAAGCAATCTTCATTACAAAAAATGAATAACAAGCAGTTGGTTATACTATTATTATAAGTTGATAATGTATATTACTGTTAGAACAATCATTATAGCATTACAGGTTATGCACTCTAGGTGAAAATAACTTACGACAAAGATCACAAGTTGTGAACCAGGGAAAGCAATTACTATAGATATTTACATTTAAGAAAGAAACTCTTCTACATGTATATCGTTGACAAAAATAATTGAAGAAAACAAACTACTTGTTTTACCTCATAGAAGTAGATTCATATGTAACAGCTTATTTACCAAGCTTTTTATTTTGCAAATAGAAATATAGCTAGATGCTTTTAAATGGAATTTAAAAGGCGTTACTCGATCATTCATACCTGTAAAACCTGTAAGAACAAGAAAGCTTTTTGCGTTAGATTAAACGCTAAGTAAGCCCCATAATCCAAGACAGTTCCACCTACTTGTCGCAAATCAAAACTCATCAGCAAACTGAAAGATGAATTATTACACAAGTTAAACTTAACCTTGTATCAAAAAGTAGAATGCTAAGTTACTTAATTAAAATTATGCATTAACTAATCTGGTAACTAATTCTTTTATAGATAACTGTTAGCTGTTAACAAACCGCATTCTCAACATTTTATGTATTTTTCAAAATTTTAAATTTTTATGAAAATTTGAGGTTTTGACATGTGGTATCAGAGCATAAGGTTCAAACACTAGGCCTTGATGAAGCCCAACTAGCTTTCGTGAAACAGTAAATTAAATTATTATGCTGATGTATTTTATTTTAAATGTTATTCAACAGAGAATTGTTTTCTGAAGTTTAACAGGTAGGTATGGAAAGGCTGGAAGAGTATGCAGAGAAGGAGTCTCTAGTTATTGAAACAGGAAATCTACCAAGAGATACTATACCACAGGATTTAACTACAAAATCCTCAAAACTGCTACAAATTGTAAAGGACCTAAAAACTGAAATGGAGTCTGTAAAACAAGAAAATGAAAGGATTCTGAGGGCTCAAGAAGAGCTTAATCATATCCTAACTGAGAAGTTTCAAACTGAGGGTAGGGGTAGAAGAACTAAATCAAAAGATACCAATCATCAACGTAAATCTAAAAAGATGAAACATACTAAAATTGAAAGTAGTTTGTCTTCTGAAGTGTTTGGTGAACAACGAAACTATTATACTACCAGTGACAGTAGTGATGATAATCAGTACACTAAAAAGAGTAAATACAAACCTTATGAGGAAATTTTCGAGGAATTCAAAAAGATAAAACCACCAACCTTTAATGGAGAGACTAAGAAGGGGGAGGAAGTTGAATCCTGGTTATCTGGGATGAAGAAGTACTTCCATATATATAACTATTCTAACCAGTTAAAGGATAGAATGGTTATATATAACCTCTCAAGAAAGACTGACATTTGGTGGCAGGACTTGAAAAGAGTTAAGGGAATAAAAGAGAAAAGTGTAAAGTGGAGTACCTTTAAGAGGTATTTCAAAAAGAAATTTCTATTTGAGCAATATTATGAGGAGAGAGCCAAAGAGTTTTATGAGTTGAAGTTAGGATCAATGACAATGAAGGATCTGAACAGCAAGTTCTTAAGTCTACTTAGGTATGTACCATACCTTGTAGATGAGAAACCAAAGGTATAGTGATTTCTTAGTTGTTTACCTTATCATATTAAAGATAGAATTGAATTAGATAACCCAAAGACCTTGGAGGAAGCTATGAGAAAAGCTAACTTCTTTTTTGAGCAGAATCAGAAGAAAGAAAGCTTGGCCAACTGGAAAACTAAGAAAAATAATAATCAGTTTGAACAAAAGAAGAAGGATTTTGTGCCTAACAGAAATTTCAAAAACAATAAGGCCAAAAATTATTCTAATAACAAGAATTTCCAAGGAAACAAGAGCAATACACCCAACAATCAAAATAATTCTAAAGGTAAGGAATTTGCAAATAATCATGGAAACTTTATCAAGAATTTTGAGCGCAAAGAGCCTATCAAGTGTTGGCAGTGTAATGGCCCACACTATGCTTCAGTCTTTCCAAACCAAAAGAAGAATGTTAGCAACATTCATACCATACAGGAGGAGATGACCATTGGAGAGCTAGCAAGGAGTATGCCTAGAATCAACGCAGCTTTGGAGAATCGACAAGCTGAATATCAGACTTTTATGGTGGAAGTAGAAGGTATGATAAATCAGACCCCTGTAACTATTTTGATTGATCCAAGAGCTAGTCTCAGTTATATTACACCCCAAATAGTAGAAAAATGTAAGTTATCTGTTGATAAGTTTGAGAATTCATGGTTAGTTCAGTTAGCCACTGGTGCTAAAAGAAAGTAACTTGTTTTGTTAAAGAATGTGCAATAGTTATGGATAAATTTGAAACTGTTGTTAAACTTAATGTTTTGCCTCTTGGTTCTTATGATTTGTTGATTGCTATGGACTGGTTAGAACAACACAGAGTAATTCGAAACGGTTATGATAAAACCTTCACATGCTTAAACAATGATGAAAAACCAATAAGTGTTAAAGGAATACCTAGAAAAACCACCATAAGGCAGATTTCTGCCCTACAGCTTAAGAGAGCTGTTAGAAAGGGATGTAAAGCTTATGCAGTAACAATAACTGATGAGGGAAGTTTAATTAAAATATATAAGTTAAAAGTGGAAGACATACCAGTCTTAAGAGAATATGTTGATGTATTCCCAGAAGAGATTCTGGGATTACCTCTGAAAAGGGAATTATATTTCACCATTTAGCTAGTACATGGTGTAGTACCTAGCTCAAAGGCCCCTTATCGAATGATCATACTCGAACTTAATGAATTAAAATCTCAATTAAAAGAATTAATTGATAAAAAGTATATTCGACCAAGTGTGTCTCCTTGGGGGGCACATGTCATCTTCGTCAAGAAGAAGGACGGAACTATGCGAATTTGCATAGATTACCGTCAGTTAAACAAGATGGCCATCAAAAATCGATATCCGTTACCCCACATAGATGATTTGTTTGATCAACTACGTGGAGCCGCGGTGTTTTCAAAAATAGATTTAAGGTCTAGATGTCATCAAGTAAGGATTAAAGATGAAGACATCTTTAAGACAGCTTTCAGAACTAGATATGATCATTACGAATTTGTCGTAATGCCATTCGGGCTTACTAATGCCTCATCTATCTTCATGAGTTTAATGAATAATGTTATGCATAAGTATTTAGATAAGTCCGTGGTTGTATTTATTGACGACATTCTAATCTATTCAAAAACTGAATAAGAACATAAAGAACATCTAAAAATTGTTTTGCAAGAGTTGCGAGATCATCAACTCTTCTCAAAGTTTAGTAAATGTGATTTCTTCAAGGATAAGATCTAGTGTTTAGGTCATGTGGTGACCAAGGAAGGAATTTTCGTAGATCCTGAAAAGATAAGGGCAATTGAAGATTGGTCGGTTCCTAAGGATGTGACGGATGTTCGATCTTTCATAGGAATTACCGGTTACTACCGGAGGTTCATTGAAGGTTTTTCGAGGATAGCAAATCCAATAACTTCCTTGTAGAAGAAGGGAAAGAAGTTTGACTGGAATCAGAAATGTGAAGAAAGCTTTAAAAAGTTAAAAACTTTATTAACCAGCGCACCTATTTTAAGAATAGTTGATCCTAATAAATAATTTGTAGTGTGCACTAATGCTTGCAATGATGGCTTAGGCAGTGTTCTAACACAAGAAGGGCATGTTATTGCCTATGAGTCTAGAAAGTTAAAAATTCACGAAAATAATTATGCAACATATGATCTGGAACTAGCAGCTGTAATACACACTTTAAAGATGTGGCGACATCATCTGATTGGCAGAAAATTTATTTTAATGCCTAACAATAAAGGGTTGAAGTATCTTTTAGATCAGCCTAATCTAAATGCCAGACAAGCTAGATGGTTAGCTTTCTTAAGAGAGTATGATTTTTAAATTCAGCATATAAAAGGTAAAGAAAATAAAGTTTCTGATGCATTAAGTAGGAATGCAAGGATGAATTTTGCAGCAGCTATCAGCACCTATGTTTCAGACTTAGATGAACAACTTAAAGAAGGAATAGAACAAGATGAAATTTACCAAAGTTTGCAATCTAAAGCTAAAGAAAATCCAACAAAAAAATTAATTAAAGGTTACATTTTAAATGAAAACGAATTTTTACTGTATAAAGATAGAATGTATGTACCTAACGTACCTAAAGTTAAGCTGTTATTTCTGGATGAAATTCATAAAACACCATATTCAGGTCATCCAGGTTATCAAAAGACTATAACCATGTTAAGAAAAGAGTATTTCTGGCCAAATATGAAAACTGAAGTAGCAGAATATATTGCTAGATGTTTGGAATGTCAACAGGTAAAAATTGAACATCAACACCCAACTGGTTTGCTTCAGCCATTACCCATCCCTAGCTGAAAATGGGAGATAATTAGCCTAGATTTTATAACTGGACAGCCTAGAAATCAAAATCATAATGATTCTATCATGGTAGTAGTTGATAAGTTAAGTAAAGCAGCTCACTTTATACCTGTTAAAACTACTTATAAAGCTACAAAAATAGTTGGTATTTTTCTAAAACAGATTTTTCGATTGCATGGAGTACCAAAAGTCATAATCTCAGATAGAGATCCTAAGTTTACAGGAAAATTTTGGAAGTCTTTGTTTAAAGGGTTAAACACTACATTAAATTTCAGTATTTCTTTCCATCCTCAAACAGATGGACAAACAGAAAGGGTAAACCAAGTATTAGACGATCTATTAAGAATGTATGTGAAAGACCAGCCTGGTAAATGGGAGGACTATTTACATCTGGTAGAATTTGTTTATAATAATAATTTTCAGACATCGGCCAGATTTAGTCCTTTTGAAATTTTATATGGACGGAAATGTAAAACTCCTATCTCTTGGAGTAATCCGGTAGATAGACTAGTATTAGATACATAACTGTTAAAAGAAATGGAAGAAATTGTAAAACAAGTGCAGGGAAATCTGAAAGTGGCACAGGATCGGCAGAAAAGTCAAGTAGACTTAAAAATAACTCCAAGGGAGTTTTAGGTAGGTGAACATGTGTTCATCAAGGTAAGGCCCAAAAAGAGCTCTCTAAGATTGGGGATTTGTGCAAAATTGGCACCTCGTTACTGTGGCCCATTTGAAATTCTGTCTAGGATTGGACAAGTAGCTTATCAATTAGCATTACCACCTAACTTAAGAGTACATAATGTTTTTCACATTTCTGTTTTAAAGAAATATGTTCATGATGCTACTCATGTTGTTAACTTGAATGATGTACAGGTGGAACCAGAAGGATATTTTCTGGTGGAACCGGACTGTATCCTCGGGCGAAGGGAGATCACACTTCAGAACCACACCATTGGACAAGTGAAGGTGCAATGGAGGCACCTTAGTCCAGAGGAAGCCACCTGGGAATTGGAAAGTAAAATGTGAGATGCATATCCAATTCTGTTCCAGGGGAATTCTGAGGATGAAGAATAAATAACACGATGTTATATTCTAAAGGGGTGTGTATGTCACATGCCCCAATTTTGCAAAAAATAATATTATCATATTTGATTTTATTTCAAGACAATATGTTAAATTTTATGCTAAGTTGTAATTGATGACTCAACAGAGTCAAGGATGTTGAATGTAATTATGAATATTTTAATTATAAATAAATAAAAAGTGGAGACAACAGCTTGAGAGAGTTGTTAAAAGAGTGTTTACTAGTCAAGTTGGTGGAGGAGACTGGGTGGAGACACTACAACAAAAACTGGATTTAGTGTCTCTTTTTGCATCCTTTTTTGCGTCTAGACCATCTTTCAGTGTATTTTTCTTCATTTTTTGGACAAAATGGCGCAATTTCACAGGTTGGTGCTATTTTAGGCGTTTTTTGCGTCATTTTTCTAAATCTGCGCAAATTGTGGCGTAATTTGCACTGGGTTTTGCACCTGGTTATGCGCTAGGTTTTGCATCAGGCTTTGCGACAGGTTTTGAGCCTAGTTTTGCACCTAATTTTGTGCCTAGTTTGTACATCTACTGTTGTTGCACCCCCTTTTACGCCCATGTTTGCCTCAACTTTTATGCCCTTGTTTTCATCCACTTTTGTATCCTTTTTTACATCCACTTTTGCATCCACTTCTGCTACTTTTTTTGCATCCCTTCATGTGCCAAGTTTTGCATCAAATTTTACATCCTGTTTTGAGTCTAGTTTTGCATCTCGTTTTGTTTCAGCCATTTTTGCATCCACTTTTGCATCCATTTTTTCATCCACTTTTGCACCCACATTTTCATCCCTTTTTACATCCCATTTTGCATCCATGTTTACGTCTTTTTTTGCATCTACTATTGCATCCACTTTTGCATCCACTTTTGTCACATCCCAATTCACACCCATTTTTGCGCTTACTTTTACACCCACTTTTGCTTCAACTTTTGCATCCACGTTTGCATCTTTTTTTGCATCCAATTTTACATTAGTTATTGCATCCCTTTATGCATCCATTTTTGCATCCACTTTTGCATTCAGTTTTGCCTTGGGTGTTACGACTACTTTTGCATCTACTTTTGTTGCATCCACTTTCGCATCCAATTTTGTATGCAATTTTACATCCATGGTTGTATCCACTTTTGCGCCAATTTTTTCATCATGTTTTGCTTCCATGATTGCATCATTTTTTGCATCCACTTTTGCATCACCTTTTGTATCCATTTTTGTTGCACCCCATTATGCACCCACTTTTGCGCCTACTTTTGTTGCATCCATGTTTGCATCCTTTTTTGCATCCATGTTTTTATCCACTTTTGCATCCAGTTTTACACCCAAATGTTGATGATGAAAATGAGGATAATGATTATGATATTGAGGATGGTTATGATGATGATGATAATGTTGTTGATAATGAGGAGAACGATGACAATGATGATGATGATGTCAAGGACAATGGAGATGATGATGACATGGATGATGATTATGCCGATGATGATGACTATTATGATAATCATGATGACAATGACAAAGATGGCGATGATGATCATCATCATCATCATTTCCATCATCGTCATCATCAAAAACATCATCATCGTCATTGTCATTGTCATCTAGTTCATCACCGTCATCATTTAAAGCATATGGGATATGTTTACCATTTAAAGCATGCATAACAAGTGGGATTATTCTAAAACACCCCACCAAAGTACAAAATTCAAACCACAAGGGAAACATAATATTGAAATTGTTCCAGTTTTCTTTCTCCCAACAAAAGAAGTTGCATGTTATGACTCAGCAAGATCATATATACTTGCAAAATTCTCTAAAGTAAGGTCCTAAACAGAAAACAGAGATCTCAGTGTTGGGGCTAGACAATATCATAACAAAAAGGAAAAACCGCAATGAAATAAAAGAATACCTGTGCAATAGAATATTCACACAAATGTTTGAGGCCTTCTAAAATATATTGATCAGCATCTCTCATAAGGTCTTGTGCAATATTTGTTGTCATCTCTATTGTACCAATGTATATAAATCTGACACTAGTACCCCATTAGAATCATCAAACATTCTTGGATAAAACATATTTGAGTTCTAACATGTCATAATTTCTTTCATATTCAGCTTGAACTCTTTATAACATGAATGAATCCTTTGTTATTTCCATAAGAAACACATAGAAGAAACCATAAGAATTACCTCATCATTAGTTCAAAGAATGCCCAGGTTATATTTGGAATTTCAATATATGATCTTTTTCATTAAATTGGAGGCACACTTCTTTCTTGAAACTCTTTAGGACTCTTGATACATGATGTTTCCTTTATGTGCCCATTAAAAATTTCTATGTATTTAATGTTTTCCTTCCTCAAGGCTTGTATCTATTTTCTTGCTATTTTTCAAAATATTACACAAAGCTACAATTTTGGCATTGCCCTTTCTTTGGTTCCCAGCAAGGAAGATTATTTTAGGTTATCCTTTTATAGCATGGCTACCACTTTCCACTTACAATCGGAGGAGATTGAGATTACCATGGCTTACATGTACTTGAGGTTTCCCTTCTCAAGGCCTTCATTCAATTTGAGACATGCTTTCTAGTGCCAACCTAACAAGGGACACATTTACCTTGCTCAACTTGAAAGAAATTGCTTCTTTCTGCACTTCTAGGATTTCTTGTCTAAGATGTGCCTCTCAGAAATAATCATAATGGTACCAGGAGCTTGGGAACATTAATACAAATTTCCAGGGGCATGGGCATGCAGTTATTGGAGTTTCCTCATTGGGAGTTTGTACAAGTTGCCTACTAAGCTAAGAACGCTTCAATCCAAAATTTGGTAGGTTATCTTGGATATATTTTGTGTCTTTGACCTCTAAAGTTTCTATAGGTAATTGATTTCATCCAGGAACCCAACAACAATGCTTCACATACAACGGATTTGCATCAAATTATAGGTTGACACTTGGGACAGTCGAATAATCCCCAACCTTTCACTCAGACTCCTCGAAAAACTCCAACTATTCTTCAATCGGATTAGAGTTTAGACTTCTTACCATAGCTTGCTAAACTTGGGCTTTGTCACACTTCATAACAAACATAAATGAATGAAACATATTCCAATTTAACTAACATTGAATTGCACAAAAGAAAACATTTTACTTAACAAAATCAATGCTCATAACAATCTGTGAAAGTCCATCCACTGGCTATGAAAGCATTTACAAAAACATTATAGAGTTCTGAAACATAATTGAAGAAAGGCAGACAGAGAGAGCCGATCTCTTTCATAAACACACGAAATCAACAACTTTGCAGGAGAAAAATATTTATGTGTATCAATGTCTCTTCCTCTCGATTAGTTCTTGCGTACATCGAAAATAATGCCAACCAACCAATCCCCCAAACATAATCAACATAGGTTTTTATATGTTAATGAAGAGGTAACTCCTTCCAATGACAAAGTGCTTCCCTTTTCCAAAATTGAACAGGTCGATCAATCTCTACTCGAAAACTATCGGTATCTCTCCATCTTCTTCGACACTTGAATAAGTTGATTTCTGTTAGGGCGTCGTATCCACATCTACGAAATGATTAGAGAAATATCCTCAATCTCACTCCTTGGAAATATGCAATAATAACAAACAAACTATAAATAAACTAAATCTAAAACAAAATCAAGTTAACAAAACTGAAAGAATAAAATTAAACTATAATCAGACTAAATTATAATTAAAATCAAATTACAATATAAAAAAAAAGAAAAAATAAACTAATAAAATCTTCTGGCAAGTTAGGCATTGATATCCTAGGAAATTTAATCAATAAAGAATAATGATCTCAATTCCTTCAGTGTAGCGGTCTCTAATGACTCATTGGTATTCTTTTGAATGTTTCATTTGTAATGTTTTGATGGTGTAAAATATGTCTCCTTGAAATAAACAACCTGAGCTGGCTCTTGCTTGGTTAACACTACAAACGCACCAATGTGGCAGTCCATTCTATGAATCCATGTGTATTCCTTTGACATGTTGAAGATCCATCTAATATATGATGTTTTCTTTTCTAGATCAGATCATTCTTTCCTTTGATCTATCATTCTTACCTTTGATCTAGTATGATTCTAATTTGAACGCTGGTGGGTGCCAATGTAGAACAATCTTCCCCTTTCATTACCATATGATAGATGCCCTTCTAAGATTACATTTCACTCAAGCTCACTGTGTTCAAAGCTTCAATGGCACAAGGTATGTTTCAATTTATGGCCATCCCAAATTTTTTCAATTTATTGTTTCTGCGTTTAATTGATATTCAAATGATAAAAATTTAGCCCGAGAACTCTAAAATTGCTTCAGAAATGGGCTTTTTTCATTGAATTTGATCACCTTTTTTTAATTAAAATTTGTGCATAACCCGAGAACTATGAAATTGCTTCAAAAATTGCTCAAATACAAGCTAAATATGTGATGCTAACTTGGAAAAAGGATTATCCAAGTAGTCTTGTGAACAAATACTTGTAAAAAAGAGTATGGATAACCCCTCCATCCGTTTTTCATTGTTAAGGTTTTGGCTCGAGTTCTTAATTTCCAATTTGATGTACCTAATCTTCTCCTCTTTCGGAATTGGTAGCAGTGATCAAATTTGAAGGGTGGGTCTTAATTTCAATTGGAAGGGCATTTATTCATGGAGCCCTTCAAATATGAAGGGTACTATAAATAATTGTATTTCAATTGACAAGTTTAAATTAACTAAACCCTTTCACCAAAAATAATGTAAAAAATAAAATTGTTCTTTCAATTTTTTTATAATTTTAACAATTGAGCACCTCTTACTATTTACAGAAAAAAATGATATATTTTCAATGAAATCTAACTTAACTACCACTCACACCTATAACTTTCTCACTTAACTACTCACACCTATAAGTTTCTCACTTAAGCACTTAACTACTCACACCTGTAACTTTCTGAAATCTAGCCATTAATAAACTTCTTTTGGTATTTTGGTTCAATTTAAAAGGCGGATAGTTATTAGACTCAAATATGAAATGAGTTGCAAGGATTCAAATGAC
>LPNX011140437.1:467861-507613 GCA_001517045.1 Pseudotsuga menziesii
CGCTGGGTGCAAAATTGGGCTCAGACATAGATGCAAAAAAAGACATCAATCGGGATGCAACACTAGGTGCAAACCTAGATGCAAAATATGACGTAAAACGAGATGAAACATTTGGCACAAACATGGATACAAAAAAAGACGTAAAACAAGATACAAAATTAGATGCAAATGGGGATGCAACATTATAAGTAAATTTGGACACAAAACTAGACGCAATATTGGGCCTAAAATTGGATGCAAACCTAGATGAAGAATTGGACACATAATTTTATGTAAAACATGGCGCAAAATTGGGTGTAAGACTCAATGAAAAACTAGGAGCAAAATAAGACGCAACATTGGATGCAAAAATGAGCGTGAAACTGGGTGCAAACAAGGATGTAACAAAGGATGCAAAAAAAGATGCAATAGAAGTTGAAAAATTGGGCGCAAATAAAGGCGTAACATTAGATGCAAAAAATTGGGCGCAAAAATGGACGCAAAAATGGATGGAAAAAAGGATGGAAAAAAAGATGCAATAGACGGCGTTTTACGAAAATGTACAATAGCGCCAGGTTTAGCGCCGGATTGTTCACCACATTTGGGAAAAAATTACACTAAAATCCAGTGCTAAATTCGACACTAAATCCAGTTTTTGTTGTAGTGAGAGCAAATAGACAAGTGGTAGCATCCTCAAACACTTCCAATGTTGCAGGTGGCAACCTCCCTACATTTGGGGTCATGATCCCCCAAGAAAGTGGGATCAGAGTAGGTGGCTCAATTAATGACAACTAACCCAAAAAGACTTAGGCAATCTTAATAAAAATGCCCATTGAAGAGAGTTGAGGCTACTCATTCCAAGAAGAGAATCATTCGGGTGAATGTACTTCAAATTATTTCATTGGGAAGGGAATTTGTGGAAGGTGTTTGAGGGGTAAAACTGCAAAAGTGATCTAGTACAGCTTTTCAACTGAAAGATCTTGCTGCTGAGTGCAGAGTTAGTACTGAGTCATTGGACTAGTATTTTGTTGCTTGCTCCACCAGTTCTCAGCCAAGGAGACCAGGAACAGGCTCGGGGGTCCTGAGAAGACGTTGTTTGAGTGCTCTCTAGGATTTGGTAGGGAGGAACGACCTCCCTACGCTGTTGTCATCCAGCTTTAAAAACAGGTTCTACAGTATTTTATTTGCTGTGTTAAAATTTTATATCTGAGAATGAATGATTTACATGTTTTGTAGTGAACTATTAGAGTTTATAATCTTTTAGTTATTTGAATGTTGAATCTGTAATTGGATGAGATAATCCTACCTGTGTTTTTCCCCGTCTGGAACGAACTAGACCGTACTCTAGCACAGGTAGTGTGTTTAAAATAGATGAAGATATGATAGAAATTTGGATTGAATAGAGTTATTTTGTATTTCAGAACAATGGAGTAATTTATTTCTGTACATAGATGTTTTCAGGAAAGAATACTAATCTGTCTAATTAAGTTATTGTTTAAAAACCAGACTATTGTATTAAGAATGCTAGCAAATAAGTATTCATAATACTTTACAAACCGCAGGTTTATTTCTTTTAACAAGTTGATTACTGTAAATAGGTTATTTTCTTATTCAAAACTGTATTTTGTAAACTGATACAATTAACCTGTAACATAGGTAAAAGAATTAACTTAGATAAACACTCATTTATTTATGTGAAGAAAGAACCAAGTTATTTACTTAGTTTATTTCATTTTTCGTACTGCTTAACTACATCTACAAATATCCACATTTCAAGCAGGGTAATACTGGTATAGTTATTTTTACAAATAAACTAACTATAGCAACTAAAATATTGTAACAAGGAAATAATAACGAAACCTATCTATGTACTTATAAAATAGACTGAATGCAATGGTAAATAATAGTTAATAAATATTATTTATAAATGAACTAATTCATTTAAATAAACTAAACAAAGATTAATTATAAAAGAAAGTACAGGGTCGAAACCCTCATAGTATTAAACATTACAATTTATAGTATTAAACATTATAATTTATAGTAATAACATTGTAATCCATAGTAATAACATTGTAGTTAATAATCAGATAAGCAATAATCCAAGGATTTGGATTTATTTAGTATTCTAAACCTTTAAACTATAAAATATTATTATAGTCCTGTAGGGATAGAGAAAGATAACATTGGAAATATAATAACTCTATACCTGTAACAAATAATTAATTTAACCTTTATTATTGAACTAAAAACGTACAGAATAATTAAAGAAATTATTTTATACACGGGTCACTAACAGGATTAACCCTTGCTCGAATATTCGAGCTTATAAACAAATTATTGTAATAGAAAGAAATAACAAAATGGGATGTAATACTACATTTTAATGCAAGATAAATTTAACAAGTAAAGATTTCTTTACATAGTCGAAATAGGGTAAAAACCCTAGTATATAAAATTACAGTAAGAGCATAAAAATAACCGAGTCTGAGCTCAAGAGAGTTACATCTTTATGCTTAAAGTTTAAACAGAGAATGGCTTGATAGGCCACTAAATCTTTTTACATAACTATACACAAAACGAGTAAAACCAAATTTACAAGTCACGGCATAAGCTGGAGAACCCTGCTAACAGCAAGGGTTAGCAAAAACTAAACAAGCAAACCAAGAAATAGTAACCCATGAAGAGTCACTTGCAGGCCACAACTTCCAACTGAAAAACTGTTTTATAAAGAACTGACAAGCGTGGATTGCCATGGGTTGACCAGGGCGTACCGTAACCAGGAAGCCGACCCTACTCATTTCATACCAGCTGCAAAGAGAGTTGTAATTCGTTACCTGCCAGGATACGAACCCACAATGTTAAAATATGCTCATAACTGTGCTAAGAGTAAATTTAAGAACTGTTAAATAAGAAAATTTCTTACCTGGAAGCGAAGGTAATGTAGCCACCGAGAAACAGGAGCGTCACCACCAGCGAGACAAATAGCCAACCCTTCATATCTCCTTTACATTTCACTGTAATGTTTAGAACCTTATAGGCAGCAATCTTCATTACAGAAAATGAATAACAAGCAGGTTGTTATACTATTATTATAAGTTGATAATGTATATTATTGTTAGAACAATCATTATAGCATTACAGGTTATGCACTCTAGGTGAAAATAACTTACGACAAAGATCACAAGTTGTGAACCAGGGAAAGTAATTGCTGTTGCTATTTACATTTAAGAAAGAAACTCTTCTACATGTATATCATTGACAAAAATAATTGAAGGAAACAAACTACTTTTTTTACCTCATAGAAGTATATTGATATGTAACAGCTTATTTACCAAGCTTTTTATTTTGCAAATAGAAATATAGCTGGATGCTTTATGGAATTTAAAAGGCGTTACTCAATCATTCATACCTATAAAACCTGTAAGGATAAGAAATCTTCTGCGTTAGCTTAAACGCTAAGTAAGCCCCAGAATCCAAGACAGTTCCACCTACTTGTCGCAAATTAAAACTCATCAGCAAACTGAAAGAGGAATTATTACACAAGTTAAACTTAACCTTGTATCAAAAAGTAGAATGTTAAGTTAATTAAAATTATGCATTAACTAATCTGGTAACTAATTCTTTTATAGATAACTGTTAGTTGTTAGCAAACCACATTCTCAGGATTTTATGTATTTTTTCAAAATTTTAAATTTTTATGAAAATTTGGGGTTTTGACACCCCATATTTAAATCTTCGCCAAAATCTTCTCACTGATTCCCTTTTATCAATAAGCTAAAAAACCGAATCCACTCATGGGGTGCCTTGTGGTTGAATTTGGAAGGAAAAGTGGTACTCGTTAAATCTATTTTATCCATCGTTCTTATTTACCAATGTTCAATCCTTCTTGCTACAAGAAATTTCATAGACAAGGTCGAATCTCTTCTCAGAATATTTTTATGGAAATGGGGTAAGTAAATTGAAAATAAACTTCACTTGGTAAGCTGGGGAAAAATTACCAACCCGATTTTGGAAGGGAGCCTTCAAATTCGTGATCTTAGCCTCCAAAACTTAGCTCTCAGAGCCAAAATTCTTTGGAACTTAGTAACAAGGAAACTAACTTGGAGCAAACACGCTTTGTGGAATAAGTACTTTCAGGGAATAAGGGAAATGTGCTTGGACTTACTGCCTAAGGTCCCAAGAGGATCTCCAGTCTTCTCACTATGCCAAAAAGATCTCGGATTTTTCAAAGCCAATCTGACATGAGTACCTTGAAAAGGGAAGAGAATACGCATCTGGGAAGAATCTATCATAGGGGAGCTACCTCTTTACAACCAAAATGGCATGCTCAATATAAAACTATGGTTTGAATCTCAAAACAACTCCACTCTCTGGGATATTTCAATCTGGAACAATGATGAGACTAGAACTTGGAAAAATTAGGAAATATCGAACTGCCCACCTCATCTAAGCAATGAATAGAGCTCACTACTTAACTTGCTCTAAGGGAAGTTCCATCTGGCATCGACTTCAAAAGATTCATGAGGTTGGAGGTTTGCTTATGGCATCTATTCTGTAGCGACAAGGTATAAGAAAATAAAAATAATCCCTCGTGTTCCCCCCAACCCAGCTGTGTGGAAAGGAATTTGGAAGGTCAAAATCCTGTCGAAAGTGGACATGTTTATCTAGACTCTTGCTCACAAAATATTTCTCATTGGAGATACCTTAAAGAGAAAAGGATGGGAAGGCCTCGCGAGATGTCCCCTTTGTCGGGCATAATAAGAATCTGTTGATCATATTCTTTTGAACTGCTTGTTTTCCTCTGAGGTCTGGAACCTAGCTCTGGCCCCCTGGTCATCTCAAATTCAGCCACCCAAGGATATTTCCACTCTTCTGGGTAACTGGAGTCTGCTTTTCCCCTTCCCTCTTGTAAAAAAAAAATCAACTGAAAAGTTGCTTGTTGACTCTCCCCAAATTCATCCTTTGGAAACTTTGGTTAGAAAGGAATGGCCACATTTTCAGATATCAACGCACAACTGCAACTCAAGTAGCAGTAAAGGTCAAAACTCTATTGAGCGATTGTCTCCACTTCCTACCTCTTCCTAAGAACAATAATTCGCTCACTCCTGCTAAAGAAGTTTGGATGAGATGTTTTTCCCCAAACTATCAAAAGAATGCCACTCCTTCCCCTCCAGAGCTGAAGCAATGGGTAATAAGAATGGACACCATTACTTTTCAGAGGTGGCGAAACTCGTTTCACAAACATTCTATCATGTTTGATGGGGCCTCCAAAGGAAATCCAGGGGTTGCTGGAGGGGGGGGGATCCTTGTAAGCCCCGAAGGATCAATTGATCTTACCTACTCCTGGGGACTCATGACTGATACCAACAATATAGTTGAGGTGCTTGTGCTTTGGTGAGGACTTCACCGGGCTCTATGATTAAACATCAAAGATTTATTGATATTTTGAGACTCCAGATTGATTATTCGGGCCTTATCTACCAACAGTCTCCCCATGCATATGGATCCCTATCATATTTTGAAGAAAATTAAGATCCTATTGTCCTCCTTTCACTTCATCCATGTTTTTCATGTCTCGAGGGAACTGAATGGTGAAGTCGATAAAGAAGCAAACCTTGTTGCCCCTCTTGGAAAAGGGACCCTGATGTTAAATGGATTGTGCCATAGGTTCCCCTTACCCTAGATCCATTCCAAGGGAGAAGGTGAGTCAACCGAAACAGGCACAAGTGACATGGTAGTTCAACATAGGTGAAGAAAGATCGAACTTCTCTTGGACATGACTCAAAACGTGGCTTTCCAAACCAGAGGTTATGCATCCAGCTAAATTGTTTGTTGGTGCAAGGAAGAGAAAGATGTCAAATTCGCTCTGCCTACCATATGCTGGCTTCGTGTGGGATGAACTAAGATGATTCAGGAAGTTGGAGAGAGAACGTGCCCATAATCTTGTAAGGTAAACGACTCCTGATAGAGGATGAAGACCGACTACATATGGGAGTGAAATCGGCTGCTGACAAGCGCCTCTTCTCATTGATGCATAGGTTGAAAACTTAGGAAAACCACATGTTTGGTTACGGGGTTAAATTAGAAGTCTTGGACTTCAAAATGGATAAGATGACTGAGCCATCATATGGACAAGCTCGTGGATGAATCCAGCTGTTGTATTTTGCCACTGTTTACTTAATATAATTCATAAACGTTTTTGTTAAAAAAAAAACTATTAAGGTTCAAAATGTTCAAAAACTACCTTATAAAAGGTGTTATTGATTGCACCACTTTTTGAAATGGGTAAAAAACAACCACTAAAGTATGCCACCTCTAAAAAAATTAGAAGTCAAGTGGGTTCTCATCAAGATGCTTTATTAAAGAGAGTTCAATTTAGGAACAATCCAAAAGGGGGGTGGGGGGGGATTTGAGGGTACTACACCACCTGCAAGGGATCATCATTATAACAATTTTGATTCATAATATCTAGATCTTTGTTGTCCCCCTGCACCCCTCCCTGAGCCTCCAAATATTTGTTCATGTTGTTCATCAATTCCATGAATATGTCTAAATGCCATTTCCATTTAGGAGCTCTCGTTTCATGTTAAAAAAGGCATATCTACCTTGGTTTGTTTGATTGCTTGACATATGTGTGAGATTTGAGATACCATTTGGGGGTTGTAACCTTCTCCCCATGCTCCTACTGCTGTAAAAATCAACCTATAAAGTTCAATGTTGGGAAGGTAATCCACAAATATTATTTATGTTCCTCCTACAACTAAAATCACCATTTCCATTTGTGAATGCTTGTTTTGCTTTGAGAAAGGGTAGATTAGATATCTCAGTTCTATTTGTGCTCTAATGATCCCGTCCACTATTGTGAAAGACATCATTCCATCCATGTCAAATTCGTCCTTTCCACATAATTCATAAAAAATGCTTATGATTACGAAGAAAAACATATTGAAACATTAATTAATCTAAAAGACATGTATTGAGATCTTACACCTAGAGAGTGTAGGCATCTTCTTACCTAATCTATTGAGATCTTACACCTAAGGAGTGTAGCATCAAGTTGATGCTAAATTTTCATTTTTACAGTAAAAGTGTAGTATGAAGATGAGCACAATTTTCATTGCACTATATATTTTTTACATTACATTAGGTTCCTTAAATGTAAACACACCTACAAATTCTTTAAAGATAACGACTTCTTTAGCAACGGTCCTATCATACCAATTGTCACCCATTTGTAGGACTCAAATCCTTCCTTGGTAACATTTATTTTTATTTATTTTTAATTCAAAGGCATCGGAGATGACTTTGGCACTAGATTGTTCTTTTGCATAACCCTCTTCTTCCTTATGAAGTTATATGGAAATACATTATTTCTTCAATTCTAAATCTATATATGGAAGCCTTGTGAGTAAAACATGACATCTTCAAATTTTTGAAGAGCCACATTCTTCATTTTAGTTAAAAAAATATGCATTGATTCCGAGTCTATAAACGTAAGACATGTGAGTAAAATATGATTCTTTCAAATTTTTGAAAAGTCACATTCTTTATCTTAATAAAAAACTATACATTGAAATAGAAAATAGTTTATGGCTTTATGTTGATGCCTCCAAACTACTTTTCACCCCTCATTTCGTAATCATCCTCAAAAATCTTGGATTCTATATAAGTATAGAATAAAGCCTCATTAAAATTGAGTAATTATTGTTGCTCATGGAAAATGCTACTTATAAAGCACCACCACTTGATGGACTCTAGATTACCAAAATTCCTTTGTGATATGGATCAAATATTTGGAAAAACAACAATATTTCAAAATTGTTTTAATATTTTATAAATATTTTAATATTATGAATAAATGTTCTAATATTATAAGGCATGTTCATCAATGATGTTTAAGGTCTTATTTTCATATAATATATATTTAGATATTATTGTAAATTGCATACCAAGATATTGTCGTCATACCATGTTATATAGAAACGTTATTACAATTTAATTTAAACAATTATCGCCCTAAACCCTCAGCTATCCCAACATCTTGAACGAACAGGAAAAACCACACACACTTCCTCATACAAACTCCTTTTTCGATGATACTTTTCTATTGATTGACAGCGAATTACACTTTTTTTAGTAAAGGGTCTGCTCTTTTTTGTTTTCAAATAAACATGATAATAAATTC
Source organism: Pseudotsuga menziesii (assembly GCA_001517045.1). Lineage (NCBI taxonomy): Eukaryota > Viridiplantae > Streptophyta > Pinopsida > Pinales > Pinaceae > Pseudotsuga > Pseudotsuga menziesii. The sequence continues at coordinate 476,029 of LPNX011140437.1, forward strand.
TCATATTTATATATATAATAGTTCTCATAACATATATTCAAGGTCTTCCTGAGATAAATCAATATATTTTTCTCATCCAACATCATCTCAAGGGTCTCAAATATACAATTTCTCAATACCAAGGGTCTCAAATATACAATTTCTCAATACCAAACCATGAGAATAAAACTTTGTGTAAAAATATCTTCCATTCATATGCATGGAAGATAAGCAATGACCATGAGATCCTTAACAAAAGTTATAAAATCTACGTATAATGGTATCTACCTACAATGGTTGTGACTTTACAAACGAATTATTTTTAGGTCTTGTTTTAACTTTCTAACTTGTGCAAAGAACGTATGATGGTATAAACTTTTAATAAGCATTTTGCATTCAATAGCAATACTATTAATTTGTCTTGTAAGGTTTTTGAGCATTCATTCCTTTGAGACATTATTTTTTTTGGATAGCTTCTTCTTTCACAACCTATTTTTTCAACCTTTCTCTCTACCTTTACAATCTCTAAGAGATTGTTGTTTATCTTCAAATATATTTTCTTACATTTTATGATCAATATTGGGATATTATTTCTTGGGCTTGTGTTTTTTCCTTTGTCAAACATTTCGAGGTAAGTAGTTATCAAGACATCCTTTGTAATTTTTGGCATAATGTTTACTCTAGTCATATTACATTTTTGTGTATCTTTCTCTTAATGTGGTATACTCGTAAGTAGCATGGTTAGTAGGGGCATATATAATACAAGCTATCACACTAAGTAGAGAGTAGATACATTGAAGGGTTGTGTGGGACTTCACATGCCATAAAATCAATAATAATAATAAACAAATAGAACATCCTCTATGACTACATGAAGGAGCGATGATAAGGGAGGGATGGTTGGAGGGGATAAACATTGAGCTTGAGCCTGATAAACATGTTGTTAAGCATAATTGACATATTGTTGAGGTTATCACTATAGTTAAACCAAACCACGAATGCTTGGAGGTTTTATGCTTCTTGCAATACATATATTTTGTGATCATGGACCCGTTTTTCTTTTGGTTCCTCTAAATATTCACTCTTAAACTTCTCTTCGGTTCTCGTGGAAGAGCCTTGAGGAATTAAAAATTGAGCTCACATGAATCTATGAACCAAGAAAAAACTCAAAAATAGATCTCATGAGCAATTTACTCAGAATTGACATGAAACAGTGCAAAAAATGGGTTGTAGCTGTATAATGCTTTCATTAATAAAAAAGTAAATTGGATACAATCTGGATTATGTTTACAATGTAATACACCGGTATTAATAACCAAACAATTCGAATACATGAGAGGAAATCCGAATTGATTGACTCAATCTAACTGTATGGATAACTGGACATGTCTAAATCACTATCGGAGCCTAACTAATTAGCTCCAGCTGTCTAAATCAGTGGCTCAATCAATTAGAATCAGTTAAACTAGTCTAACTGAATGTAGCTAGATGTAACTGACTCATAACTATGCTTGACTAGTCACCAACTGAACTCAACTAAAGGAGGTTGGTGTCGGCACTCCAGTGGCTCATAAATTGCAGGGATTGGTCTAGGAGGCACCTAAACTGATGCATGCAAGTGCAGTCAATGCCAGATAGCCTCAACTAGTGTTCCCGGCACTCTAGTGTCTGGTACATGTGACCCAATTAGGTAATGTGGACCCAATGGTACTAGTGACTCAATAATGATTGAAAGACTCCTAATTTAGGAAGAATTGACCAAATTGGACAAATGAGGATTATAATACTAACACCCCCCTGAATGCTAACTTGGACAATCTGTGAGCCTTGGTAACTAAGACCATAGGTCACCCATTACAACTTAATGCAAAAAGTAACTGCTTAAAACAAGGAAATGGGGAAAAACTTCATGGGAAAAATACCCCCCCTCAAACTAAGCAGGTAAAATCAGGATCAAGCTTGTTCTTCTGTGCACAGGTATCGTGGGGCCTGGCATGTGAACTTCTCCATCAAAACTAAATGATTATGTCTGGAGGAATCTTCCTCTTTGGAAGAAGAATAATGTGCTCAACTGAATCATGAACATAGACAGATGCTGGATGAAAAATGGACCCATGTAGAGCAACTGAAATCCACTGATGAGAGAGCAAAAGTGCTTGATAATTCGAACCATCCGAGGAACACCCAAGAAACTGATATATTGCAACCTTGAACAGAAAACCATGTGAGGTAATATCAGCTCCAAGTGTTAGGAGCAAGTGTCCAGGAAGATGCAGAATGTCTCTCTCTTTACTAGTTCTGTGAGGAGATGAGCATGTGATCAAAGGTAGAGAAGCCTTGGGACTGTGGAGATCGAATGCTTGAGCTCCATTGAATCTGATATAGCTTCAGAAATAACCAATGAATCACAAAATACAATATCAACAACCTCATAAGAGGAAACTAACATCAAATCCCCGGCATCAAGTTTGAAGAAAACTTGCAATACTTGATTTGTCACACCAAAATTGATGAGACCAGCTACAAGCATAACTGAAGGCTCTTGGAATTTAAAAATTGAACCAAATAATATCAGATCAGATCTAAATAAGATCATATCATATCCAAATAAGTTTATATCAGATCCAAAAATGTGGTCCACCGAGATGGTAGATGCATAGTTTTCTCCTTCTTCAAAATTCTAAATATTGGTGTATGTAATCCTGTAGGAATTTGCTGGAAGATCTAGATCAAGGAGAGTGAATGGATCACTCCTATAATATGATATTATTTCCAAAATATCCAATTTATTACTTATTAGCACACCAGCAACAACATTAGAGGCAGCGAAATCAAATTCCTCTTCACTTTCGGAAGCAATCACGGACAAACTTTGCACAAAATTTGAAGGAGAATCACTGGAGAATGTTTGCATAGAAGTGTAGCAGATTTTTTCTTCAATATCATAGATTCGAATGTCTTCTTCTGTATCATCCATATGAGAAGATGAGATATCAGAAATCTCATAAAATTCTAGAGCATTCGGAGAAGGAGTCACTGCAAGGAGACTTTCTTCAATTCGAATTAACCGTGTGGAAGATTTTATTTCTTCTTCACCTTGAACAACTTCATCAAAGAGAGTAGAGGCCAAGACTTTTGAATCAAGAACTCTTGTGGTGTTGGGTGTGCTCTCCAAAGTGATATTATGATCCTCATTGTGATTGCCAAAGGTTCTGTCCAATTTTGTCCAGAGATCCTTTGGGTATTCAACAGAACCAATAAAGTAGCGCAAGCTAGGAGAAAGGGCCAGACATATTGCTCCAAAAGCTCCATCACCATCATTTAGCCATTCATTCTCATTCTCATGAGACTCTTTACCAAGTCCAATAGACACCTCATAGATATCTTGTCACATTGGAGATGAAATCATCTTCAACTTCCATTCTGAATATCTTGTGGATGGAGGAAGAAGATGAACTGATAATTTTGAATCCATCTGAAGTTGTACCTGCAATTACACCAAAAAAACCAAAGTAAAGTCGAACAACCTGCACTTTTGGAGTTTGCTTCAAACTTGGATTAGCCAATCAAGCAAGCTTGATCAACAATTCCTTTGCCCAGGAATAATGTGGAAAACTCTCTGCTTCTAGTGCAGAGTTGGATTTTTTTTGAGTTTTTTTGCTCAAATTGCTTCATTGATCCAACATGAAATCTGTAGAAGAAGGATTTCCTTGTCATGTCGAGGCTCTGATACCATATAAAAATTGAGCTCACAAAAATCTATGAACCAAGAAAAAACTCACAAATATATCTCACAAGCAATTTACTTAGAATTGACATGAAACAGTGCAAAAATTGGGTTGCAGTTGTATAATGCTTTCATTAATAAAAAAGGAAACTGGATACAATCTGGATTATGTTTAAAATGTAATACATTGATATTAATAACCAAACAATTTGAATACATGAGAGGAAATTCAAATTGTTTGACTCAATCTAACTGTATGGATAACTAGAAATGTCTAAATCACTATCAGAGCCTAACTAGTTAGCTCCAGTTGTCTAAATCAGTGGCTCAATCAATTAGAATCACTTAAACAAATCTACCTGAATGTAACTCGATGTAACTGAATGTAATTGAATGTAATTGACTCATAACTAGGCTTGACTAGTCACCAACTGAACCCAACTGAAGGAGGTTGGTGTCGGCACTCCTAGTGGCTCCTAAATTGTAGGGATTGGTCTAGGAGGCACCTAAACTGATGCATGCAAGTGCAGTGGCAGTTAGCCTCAATTAGTGTTCTCCACACTCTAGTTACTGGTACATGTGACCCAATTAGGCCATGTGGACCCAATGGTACTAGTGACTCAATAATGACTGAAAGACTCCTAATTTAGGAAGAATTGACCAAATTGGAAAAGTGAGGAATATAATTCTAACAGATGAATTTATTGACCTCATCTATTTCCATATTAACTCACAAACTTATGGGTTTTCCAATGTTGTTCCCCTTCCATATCTAGTGTTAGTTCAACTACTTCCTTTCAGTAATTAGGTATCTAGCTTTTGAGTTAAAACTCCAAGTTAAATATTATGGTGCAAACTAAAAAATAAATCATTGGATTCATTTCTCAATAGGTCCATTGGGACCAAATCTATTTTATGCAAAAAAAAAGCAGGCTTTCTTAATGCCCCCATTTTGTTTGCTTACAATGTTTTAGCTATTATAATGTACAAAGTTGCTAATCAAGGTAATTTTTTTTCCTAAACTTGTACCTTATTCACTACCAGCTCTATAATTTATATTAACTATCAATGTGGTCATACCAGTTCAAGGATTACCTGCGAGAGAACTTTTTCTCTAAGTTTAATTTTGCATCAACCTTTTTAGTTCATTGGCTTCATAGATGGCGCTTCCAAAGTAAAGAAATGTTTTGGTTTATATGTCTAATGTTTATATTCATATCTCCATTTTTATTCCTTGGAAGATAGGAATCTTGGAAGTGATAGAAACAACTTGGTCTCTTTTTGCAAAATATGCATCCCTTTTATACTCTTCATTATGGGTGTTATACTTATATATTTATGAGATCTTGATAATCTTTTTTTGTCTTGAGGTTGTTATTCATTGCATTGATAATTATTCACAAGAGGCCTTTATTGCACATATGACTATCTCTACTAGTTCTCTTCTTCTTCATGCTCCTCCATGGATGATGTTATGAAACCTTCATCTTGATTTCGATCAAAATTTGGGTGTTTTGATTAGGACAAATAATTGTTCCAACAAGCATGAATAATTCGAATAAATGTGACCACAATTACAAGCTTTCACAAAATTTACCAATTTCTTTAAATACTTTGAATTTTTTAAGTACTATGATTACTAATGACCATCCCAAAATAGTTTAAAATTTGGGGAGTAGCAAATATGTTTTCTTATCTAAATTCGAAATAAATAATAGAAATAAACAATATATATATATATATAGATATGAAATAAACTATATATATATATATATATATAATCACACCTGGTTGATGTATGGATAACTAGTAGTTATAGTTTCATTGCAAGGGGGTTAAAGTAGTTGGTAAATGAAAATCAAAGAAAATTTTAGGGAAGAATTTATGTCCATGGACTATTTTTAGACCTTTTTTCCAAAAAAAGAATGGTCAATCGCTTTTCTATTAAATGATTCACCCAAATTCCATGGCTAAAATAATCCAAAAGCTATATACACCAGTTAGATATTTAAATGTATATTTTTAAATTGCCAAACATTTTATAGTTCCAAATTTAAGAATTAGTAAGATACCCCTAGGTTTTTACGCTTTAAAAAAATTATGGAATCTTAAAATTTTCCCTCAGGGAAATGATATGAGTTGTTGTAAATGGAAGGTCACAAGTTCAAATCCTCCAAACTTACCTGTGCCCCATGCTTTGTAGACAACCCATTTAACACAATAAGTAGCTGAGACATAATTATACAAATATACTATCAAATTTTACTTAAAACACTTGAGACATAGATAACCAGTAATTAATAACATGAACTTGTGACTTATCCATGTTCTCTAACCAACCACAGGTTAAATGTATATATAACTAAACCTAATAAATTCCAACCAAATAATATAAATATGCATCTCTCATTATAACCTCATTATAATTGCAAAAGTTACCCCATATATAATCACTGCCATAATTTCAAATGGTGCCCTATATATACTTACTACCAATGCAGGGATATATACACTTTGAAATACAACGCTGTAACGTATAACAGAGCATAGTAAATGTATACAATTATAAACGCTGGGCCGCCATGTGCCTTTTACATCATAAACGAAGGACTGGAAATCATAACACAGCACAAATTTTTGGTTCCGTAATGCAAATGAAGGACAATGCTACTCATTTGATATTAAAACATTTAGAGTCATTATCTCATTCCATTAAACAAATAAATAATCGCCGATTTTACTGGCGTGAAATTATTTGAAAATTGAAAACTACTGGAAAAAAAAGATAAACTCGATTTTAAAAATATCATAGCTATTTAAGACAGACCAGATACGTATCACTTTATTAAAAGTCATCCGTTAGTGTCACGTGGATTCGAAACATTTGGCGTACACAAATAACGGAAATTTAAGAGACGAAAATAATAATAAAGAAAATTAAATTAGTAAGCGGACCTCCAGGGATCGAAACCCGAAGATTATAAAGGCAGTTAGATGGCATATCTGAAAGATTTTTTTCGTGATAATTAGTCCGCTGCATAACAGTTTTAGTGAATGACAAGTACGTTGTACAGAACAACACAGTGTTATGTCCGCATAGGTTTCTCATAAACAAAAATTGAAAACCCAAATTTTATACAGAGTACAGTTGAGAATGGTTAGACACAAATGAGACGAATTGTTGTTTCGGCCATGGTGTCGAGTCGACTCTTCAGTAATAATTAAAAGGGAAAATTAGTCCATTAAATGGTGTGCTAGCTGTAGATGTACTATGTCATGGAATTATCTGTCAGGCTTGAAGTTTCCTGCTGTGAGAACGGCTGTTGTTCGTCAATCTTTTGCCGCCTGATTTCTACTACTCGTCTGTGGCAATTCGAATGAATCCCGCTGGAAAAAGTGGGGCTCAACGCGGGCCTGTACTCAGGCAAGAGCCTACCGGACTTGAACCTTACACCGCAGGCGTTACAGAGCGTCTTCGGGCCCAGCGGGCCTGTTCTCCACTGCGGGGTTTTCTGGACTAAACAGTGGCTACACCTCCGACTTTCCTGCCCGCCGCCGCTTTTCGTGTGGCTGTGGCTGCCCTTCTTTGGCTTTTTAACCGTGGCCACCGGCGGCGGCCTCGAGCATGCCGAGCCCGAGCCCTTGACCACAGTCTCGCGTACGGTGGCTTGAGGTTCGTCGTTCTTGAGAGCAACGCTCACCAAGAAGGCAGGGTTAACGCTACGTGACCTCTTGCTCCGGGCACGCCCCAGCACCCACGTCTTGCCTGCGCCGGCGAGCAAAGTGTTGCCCTGCTTTCGTTGGCTCTCCTCGCGCTCGGCTGGCTCGTGTTCGTAGTCCAGAGGAACAACGAACTCTGGCCCCGCAACGAAAGAATCGTCCACGAAGCTTGACAACCATTCCAACTCCTCCAAGGCGTCTGCCTGCGAGTTTCGAAACAATCATGAGTACCACGAGAGTCCTGGCAGCCAAAGCAACGGCAACGAGAAGACACAGAGACTTACTGTAACAATAAGACTTATAGACTTACTGGCATGCAGAGCTCGCCGGAGAACGGGCACCCACCACCGCTGTCATTCGCTTCGACAACGCTAGGCGCAGGGCGCGAGACCTCGTCGCAAGTGGCGGCGGCTTCCGTCTCCGTGACAGACGAGTCGCCAGAGTTTCGTTCTGAGAACGCCAACTTAGCGCGGCTTTTCTCGCCATGGCTACTGCTGCCGCCGACGCCGCCTATCGGCGCGCCAATATCTTCGCTGGAAAAGTCTAGCAGGTCGTCAATTCGAAACACCTCGCCTCCTCCTCCACTCCAGATTATCTCCGAACTGCTCCCGCCTGCGTGAGACTCCATCCCAGGTTCGAAACCCACTGAAGCCCGGAATAGCACCGGACCTGCATTCAAACAAGACAAGCAAAACACGTTACATACACCCGAGTGAATTGAACCGAAGCAACCATTAAACCCCAAAAGCCAAAAGAAAACCCCAAAAATAGAGAATTACGCAACAGGCACAATCCACATGAACCCATTTGAACCCACTTTTTCCGTTATGAAATGCCACAGTCAGTTGGGCAGTTGTAACAACAACCTTCACTATTGAACGCCAACAAGTAATATCCTCGCCTGGGCACACACACAGGCCTGGGTTATCTTCTCAGGTTTCTGTTATATCACGCAAAATAACAGCCAAACCAAAGCTTTGTCTACTAAGAAATCCGTCGTCTGCCAAGTAGCAATAATACTTGCAGTATGAAAGCTCAGCGAGCAGTGCCGTGCCGGGCCTGGACCGCAGTAGGTAATACACCGTTTTATTTTTAATTTCAAAATCCCAGCCAGCACTAATAATCACCCACCCTATCCCGCAATCATAATTATCGCAATCCCAGACCTCGAGGAGACTCGAACCCACAACCCCGCCTCGTACGGCGTCCAAATCTTAACATCGTCCCTGCTTATAACTTGAAAGTTAAAAAAATTAACTTTTTACCACAAAAGTCTACGGGGGAGGGGGGGCGACTCGCACGATGCGCGTCATCTCTCATTTCTCCGATGCCACGTTCTTTAACCAATCACGATGCGTCCGTCCGGGATCCCATCCAATCAAAACCTGCCAGCTCATACTCAATCTCACTATAAATGTCCATTGAATAACCATTCGGTTAAAAAATAGCTCTAACGTCCCACCGCCGTTCAACGCACGTTCCTCGCTAAACCCTAACCCTAACTAAACCACGAATCTAACTCCCTTTGACTTGATTCACCTTATAATTAAACATTCCCCTTGCACGCTTTAACCCCACGGACCTGTCCAAAAAATCTCGCAGTAAGAATATTCTCCCCTCTTATCCATTCGCCGGAGAGGACACGTCAGCCCCCGTGGTGGGCCCACGGCTGGCACCATCACCTACTCTTTCTCACCGGACTCCTTAATTAAGCACTTAATGCTAAGGGGTTATAACTCCGAATTGACGTCCACGTGGCATGTTACAGCCGTTACGGAATCTACCCTTTTTCTGAAGGAAACAAACGGCGGTCTGCCGTTTCCCTCACGGCCTCCGTTATCTCTTACACCTTTGCTTTGTCTCTATGCATCTTTGCCTTTTCACGCTTGCTCTCCCACGTGTAACCCCCTCTACCACACTTACCATTACTATGTTAATATAAAACATACCATACCACTAAACACTTATATTTATTCAAAAATAGATAACTACTATGGATGGACTTTATCCTGTGAGCCTCTTCTTATTTGTTTACCAATTTGGTGAAGTCTGAGCTGTCCTCCACCCATGGTTTATGAAGATCCATTGTACTTCAAGAAATGTCAGAGGCATTTGGCACATTTGATTCCTCTAAATAGAACAGATGGTGGTGCAACATTTGTTATTCTAAGTGGCTTCAACTATCCACCAATCATCCATGGTGTATCAGTGAGTGAGTGGCATGATTTCAATGTTTGAAAGTAAAGTGGTCAAATTACTAAATGCAATTCTGGTTAATTTCAATGGTTTCAACTATGCACCAATCATTCAAAATAAGTGAGTGGAATGAATTTATGGTATAAAACCAAAGTGGTCAAATGAAAAATAAAATAAAATTTATTAAATATTTTTTAAGATGATTAAAATAAATTATAATCTCATTTTATAAAATAAAAATTATAATTTTAAATAAAATTCCGTCACATTTAAAACAATTTAAATTAAAAATCAACTCATTATATTAAGTTTTTAAATAATTCATTCACATAAACCTTAATCATTAAAATCTCCATTTATAAACTCCGCCACCAGTAGCTCATCTTCATAAACAATATTTACCATCTTTCATCAACTCCAATAAAAGATTTCCATAACAAAGTCAATTACCATTCTAAATTTAAATATCATATTCTAACCAATAACTATATCCCTTTAAATAAACAAATCCAAAGGGTTTGAAACGTCGGAATATAGACATTTGCCAAGTGTTTGAAAGGGCTTACCAAATCACGAGCAAGGATTTGAAAGGTCTTATCAAATAATTAATGGTAGGTCAGTGAATAGTTTGAAAACCACCAACATTGCATAATGCATTAAATCATTATCCTTACCTTACAGTGTTATTTACTTATATATAAAAAGCATTATACTTGCTTTCAAATAAGGTTTTAATTATTTGAAATATTATATAAACATTCATTTTTAATAAAGAAGACTTTATTCAAAGTTTTATGTTTAATTATTTTAAGTTTACATTACATTTAAATTAAATTTTTAATTTAAATTCAAGGGTTTAACTATTTTTTTCTACCATAAATTATATATAAGTTAGCATTCAAGGTGTTTAGAACGGATGACTTATCACAAGAAGTGTCTTAAAAATACACTTATTTACTATCTATTCTACATCTCGTGGGCTTCATAAACCATATATTAATCTCACTATATAAGTACATTTATCTCTTTGTTAAAGAATTTAAAGTGTTTTTCTTTTCTTTTTATAAATTAAGTAATCATAAGAAATATGATTGTTGGTCTTGTGTATATAAAATATAGAGAGAGGTACAATGATCTTTATGTCAATGGGGTTCACATACATAGTGGTCATTTTATTAACATAATGGTTGATTGATAGCGAGATGGTTATGTGTGCTTTCTCTCCTTCCATAACATCTTTTATGGGATATGTTGAATGGATGTGCATGTGAGATAATAAACAAGGTAATAAATAGTTGAATACAATATGTTTGGTGTCTTGGAATAGTATTTACGATTTTAAAATAACCTTTCATCTTTTGTGTTATCCCACATTGGTTGTAGGTTCCCATCCACATCAACATATCATGATTAGTATGTCAATAGGGTTGTTTATAGAGTTAGTGACCCTCCTACTAACATAATGGTTGATTGGTCACGTGATGAATAACAAACCATGATCCATACCCCAATGGGGATGTCCACTTAAATGTAGTGGCCCTCCAATCATAATCCACTCTTGTTCCACTCTTGTTTGGTTGCGAGATAATGGGATATGTCTTATGGCTTTAAGGCCCTCCTATCATAATCCAACCTTGATTGGTTGCAATATAATGAGATATGTCTTGTGACTTTAAAATATCCTTTGTAGGATATGTTATGTAGGTGTGTGTTTGTGATAAAAAATAATAAGATGTATTATGTATTTTTATGGCTTTAAAATCTTCTCTCCTTTATATTATATCACACATTTGTTGTGAGGTCATGATAATGATTAGGATAATCAACAATCATGTTTGGTGTCTTGAATATATTATCTTCTCATTTTGTGTCCTCTCTTCTTGTTGCATGGAGAGTGCTTTTCATGGCCCAAATATGAAGGAAATATGTAATTCTATACCAAATGCAAAGAATTCAATGTCAACTTAAATAAAATATTTCAATATCGGGCTTTAAACAAATAACTAAATTATATATAAAAAGTCAATAAGATCCTTCCAATTTCAAAATACCAAGTCAACACAATCCTCACTTTGAAGTATTTTGATCATTCTACATATAGATATTTACATTTTGGTCACTTTGCTTATATGTGTGGGCCTAATGGTTAAGAACGTGTTTCCTTGTAGGAGGTGACAAGTTCAAAATCAAAAGTGGGTAAGGTATGTAAATCTCTATATGCATATTTTATGGACTAGGGAAATTGATAGCTAGACAAAATGATTGGGGATAGACTCGCTCTCAACCCTATTGGATACCACTACACCCCCTATAATATAAGCAATAAACCACAACTCAGATATATCAAAATCTCATGACTCGACCTAGATTTGAGGGATCCTAATAGGGGCCACTTACTCGTTCAGCCAAGCCACTTTGGGATAACATGGTCATTATTTGTTGATATGTCATTAGCAAGATTTGAACCTTAGTGGGGTGGTCAACATACTCACACCCCACAATTTGAGCCATAACCCTATGACTACACCTCTATAAATTTAAGCAGTCGAATCATTGCATCAAGGGGATGATCCTTTGTCCCACAAATAAAAGAGTCTCATACATCAATTTGGTGTCTGGCTAAGTAGTAATCCTTCAAGTAGATTGTTATTGTTATATACTTTATAGCTTAGATATGAAGAATCTCAGTACATTGAAAAACTACTATTTTTTGAATTCCCTAGTAAAGAAATCTCATCTTATTTTGTATTGATATAATATTAGTGGACATCCCATTCTAATAGAATGGCTTTTTCAAAATGAAAATTTGTGGTTTGTTTTGTTTCGATTATTTGATGAAGTATAATATGGTTTACAAAATACACATTTAACTAAGACCAAAGTGATGCATTTGAAAACTAAAAACGCAAATTTTATATACAACTTAATGGATGAATACATACCCAAATTATCACCCAGATATTTTTGTATTCAAGTTATTTTCTTATTTGACATCCTCCAAAATTTAAATAATAGGAAGCATTAAGGATTTAATGTTTGAAAATCAATATGTCTAAGAAGGGGTTTTAGGAAGAGTTGAAAACTCGATGGGGATTCTGAAAACCTGATTCAGTTTTCATCTTAGAGTTAAGCCGGATGGGCCTAGTACCAACCAAGATTAAATAGAGTGGGAAATCAGAGCTCGGGATACAGTTTATAGTTGTTTAAGGTTTGTTTTTATTCATCATGTTTCCTCTTTAGGTCCTTTGATTTAGTAGGGTTTGTGGGGTTTACAAACCACGTCTAAGAAGAATAAAAAGCACGTATATAATCCCTATCCTGTTGACCTAGGTTTTAAATCCTCCCTTTCTCCACCCTCCATCAATGATTCACTTTCTTCTACAACACACGACATCTGGTAGGCAAAGAGATGTCTTACGGAGGGATTGGATAGATGTTTGGTACAAAAAGATAACTTTGCATGTGATTCTCGACTTGATGTGACAACTACATCGAAAATTGATCAAAGAGATAGGTCTTTGGAAAAATCTCTACACACTTCGCTCATTCCAATGCTAGGGTTTTACATTCAGAAGCCTAAAGGAATCACTAATTCTTTAGCCACGAATTTACCTATTTTAGCATGTGAACTTGAGAAGGGAGACTGACATAAAGGTTGCTCTTCACGAGAGGTTTGTTTTAAAAACTTTGCCCAGAATTTTGATGTGCCTGCATACCCGGGAAAGAAGGTGCAAGAATGGGGTGAGGTTTTTTTTGCAGATGGTGAATGAAAGGAGAACAGGTGAGAAGTGGGTACTATTAACAAAACCTTCATAGGTGATTTTTCAAGACCTGGAGAAAATTGAAAGTTGTCAAAGTCAAAAGAGATGTTGAGGATTTCTTGGTTGGTCGCGATAGTACTTTGAAGAGGGTTGAAGGCTTAGTTAACAGGGAACTTGTAGGAAGACTGGAGTATATTAAAATGAATCAACATGATATGCTGCAATGGGTAAGTGATAATTGGAAACCATTGTTTGATTACGCTCCACAAGTCTTCTGGTTACCTCGTGGATGGTTCTGCTTTATATTCTTCTCTAAAGAGCATGCTCAGTGAATTCTGAAGGATTATTGGGTGATAAGATATGGATCTTTGGTTTTATGGAACTGGACGGTGGATTTTAACCCTCTAAATCAAAAGGTATACAAGAGACACTTGTGGTTACCCTTACAGGGCTTGTCGATTCAGTTATGGTCAGAAAAGATACTGATAAAGTTTGCTAATCATCTGAGGAAGTACATAACTATTGACAAAGATGCTTTGAGGTTGGGCAATAAAAGAATGGAACGAATATTGGTGGAGTTTGATATTCTGGAGGGGCTTCTGGAGTCCATAAAATTCAAATGGGGGGGCATCTTTTTCGAATGATGTCGGGATTACCAGGGTTTACCCTTTCGATGCCTAATTTGTCATATTAAATGGCACTTAAATAGGGATTTCCGTTATTTGATAAGGAGCTTCAACTGTGATAAGCATATAGAGGAAAAAAAACTTATGAAGCACCATTTGATCTGGTTCGGGTTCTAAAGTCAAAGGAAGAAGATTGTTTATCAAAAGGTATGTCTCTTTGCATTTCACCTATTCCCTGTGAAGACCTCTCTTCTAAAGAATCATTTTACATAAAATCGGTTGAAAGGGAATATTCTTGTAGAACTAGCTCTATGTTGATGCTTCAGTCTACTAGGGATATTTTGGAAGGGGACCTTCCTTTAAAGGCTATGATACCGACTTTGATATTCATGATTTTAGAATTGGAAGGTCTTTAGGTGTGTTAGCTTCTGGTTTTCTTAGTAACTTATCCAATGATTGCCAAAACCCTATAGTCAATCATGTTAGCTTGAGTACTGAGGAACTGGAGAACAATATTGTAACACCCCGGTTTTGACCCTGTTTGCATTAAAAATGTATATGATGTATATATTGTAATTAATCATGGTGTGGAGCTAAAGGCAAAATCCCCACCATCGATTTAACGTTTTATGTTTCAGGGATTAAAATCGTTGCCGATGGTATTCGTGCTAGCCGACACATTATAATTTTCACATCATGTAAATATGCAATTTAATTTAATACCCACAACCAGCTATGTCAATTCAACAAATAATGAGATGGGGCATGATTTCCTAAGGATAAGGGGGGGGGGAATATTTAACCTTTGGGGGGCAATGGGGAAAAGCCAAATGTCAATGGGAGAACCCATCAAACAATGAACTACCTTTCTTGTCTCATTCAACCAATCATTTAATTCTGCCCGAAATTGGTTGAAGTAGTTATTGCATGGCGATGGGAAGAGTATGGGCAGGAAATGCGAATTTGGGGAAAACCGTTTTTGAATTTTGGGGCAAGTTAACACCCAAAATGCATGCCCATTTGGCCATACACCCATGTCCTCCATTTACTCACGCAGAGAAAGCTTGGGAGCTGATTTACCTTCACATTTTTTGTTTGCAGTGTGTTCTTCATTCACGATTTTGGAGCTCCTGGGTGCTTCACTCATGTTTTTGGAGTTTTTGTGCATTCCCCATCCACGTTTTTACAGTTTCCTTCATTTTCTCCATGACTGGGAAGTCAGATTTGCAAAGCTCAGTTCCTAGGCTCTTGGCTTGACGTTTTTGTTGTTGTTCCCCAAGCTGGGAATCCGTTTTTGCAATGCCCAACAAATTGGAGAAGAGGCCACGATTTCTAGGTGTTTGTGGAGGCCGTTTTTTCCCACGTGAAGCCAATGAACATTTGGTGAAATCGATTTTGGCTCCTGTGGTTGTTTTACCCACTTACCATTTCTAATCTTAGCTTCCAGGCCGTTCTTATCCATGCCCAGCACTGTAATTGTTCTGTATTGAATTCGTTTTTGGCCATGTTAGGGCCAAAACGTCCTTGGGATACAAATTGTTGTTAGGGGGTTGTTTTCACCCACCTTGGTAATTCATTTTGTTGCCAAACTATTTTCCTCAACCCATAAATTATGTATATTGTTGTGTATGCATTTGTGCTTTGGTCTGTATTGAATTGGGAGTGGAAATGGGGCTTGACTAGTTTGAAAAACCTAGTGTGTGAAGAAACCTCATAGATAGATATAGGGGGCTGGTTTTCTTCTTTGCACACCCTGAATAGCACTGGAAGGGAAGGCATAGCCCGAGGGAATGTGTAGTAGAGAAGGGGATGCTTCCTTGTGTTGGGTGGGTATATGTTTAGAAGCCAGGCTAGATTTGGTGCAGGTGTCCATAGCTCTGTTGAGGAGCTCACTATCTTAGCAGTCAATCTATCCATCTCATTTGCATCCTGATAAACCCAACTTTGTTGGCTTGTCTGAATTTTGTGGTATCCTTGGCTATGAGTGATCCTACTAGTATTCCTTATTGCTTGTGGGAATCATGCCCAGCTTAGGGGTGGCAGTGTTGCTGAGAGATTAAGGAGCACACTGGTCTATGGTTGGGTGGAACATTGCAGTGACATAGTTGGTTGCGAGACGAGCTTCTTCATAAGATACGTATCTTTGTGTTAATATCTGCATTGTTTTTGTTTAATGAATTACAATGAAAATGGTGAACATGTGTATGCTTCCATTGTATGTTAAATATTTATGCATCTATGCATGTATGAGTTCAATGCACTTCATTTTATCATGTGTATATTCATGGGATTTAAATATTCCCGGATTAGATATCAACAAAAGTCGCGTCCTCTCCATCTGGTAGAGGGGCGGGGATGTGACAACCATCCTTTTGAAGGGTATCAGTGTTAATAACATGTCTAGTGTTTTCTAAAATCCTAATAATCCTATTAGCTCTAGTGCAGAGGAACCGTAAAAAACAATCCTTCTGAAGAGTTTGAGTGTTAATGAAAAAGAGGTTTCTAAGGATTGTTTGCTGGTAGGAGAAATTGTAAAAACTCCCCTTACCATATTTGCTAATAGACCTAGTGAGTCTTCAAATAGGATGCCTATTAGCTCTATCAGGTGTCAAAATGTGACTATTAGAAATAAGAACAGGAAGAAGGATTCTAGAGAGAAGAATTTTGACAAAGATGATAGAGAACTCTTATTTGAAGTGGGATACATCTCGATTTCTGATAGAATCTGTTTAGAAGAGGAAGGAGTCAACATTCTAACTGAAAACAATGGGGAACTTAGAGCATAGAGGCCCATCTTGGAGGTTTTAGAATGATTTGTATGTCTTTAAATGTTAGGGAACTTGGGGGTGGTCCCAAATTTTGAGCCCTCAAAAGTTTTATTGAAAATAACTAAGCGAACATTTACTTCTTCCAAGAATCCATGAATTTGGGTTCTAAGGCATGTGAGATTATTCTAAGATTTCTAAAATAATGGGAATTTTTTGCAGTTGATGCCGACGGTTAATCAGGTGGTCTAGTGGCGGCTTGGAACCCAAGAATGTGTACTTTTAATCCCTTCAGGACTTGTGCTGGGATATTGTTGGAAGTTAGAGTGCAGGGGACCAAGAAGATTGTGAATTTTCTAAATATCTATGCTCCATAGAAGGACCAGAGGTCTTTTTGGGATAAATTCGACATTAAATTTGATATTACATTCTTTTGAAAATTGGGGCACGACTTCCCCTATCGATCCTTTGTCTTATCAATTTTTAGATTTGTTTAAAAAAAATCGGTTAATGGATATTGTTCCTACAAAAATTACTCCTACGTGGAAAAATAGTAAGAAGGAAGGTAAAGGAGTGAGTAAAAGACTTGACCGATTTTTCATGAAGGAATCCTTGGTGAATTTCAACTCAAGACACAGATCTTGGGTATTACATACTAATTTGTCTGATCATTTCCCAATATCCTTCCAGTTTTATGTTGAACCTATAAACTCAAACCGTTCGTTCCAGTTTAATCATTCATGATTAAAAAATGAGGATTTTTTTCAGATGATTAGAGATTTCTGGTTAACGGCTACATGTCTAGATAGTTTGAATGTGATGGATCTCATAGTCTATAAGCTGAAGTTACTTAAAATACAAGTAGCTTCTTGTCTGAAAAGGAAAACCATCGAAGAAAAATTCTCTTTACAACACATTGAGAGTGAAATTACAGAACTTTTTATGGAAAATTTGACCGCCTCCTTCTTTGGTGAAGATAAAGTCAAATTGTTGGAGCTAGCAAGTAAAAAGGATGCTATCCCAAAGAAAGAAGAACAAACTATGACATTAAAAAGTAGAGCGTTATGGATTGAGGTTGGTGATAAGAAAGCTCATTTTTCCCATAGATTTTCCTCATATCACACGAATCAAAATGCAATTTGGGAAATCAAGAAAAATGATGGGAGTTGGTTAACTTCTCAAGGTAATATAAAAAAAGTTGTTGGAACTCATTTCAAGACTCTATTTAAAGATAAATAAAGGCTCTTATTGGTAATCAACTAAAGGTCCTAGAACATATTCCTTCTTATTTCCCTAGGGAAGAAGGCTTTGATCTTGGAAAATCTATTTCTCTTGATGAAATACAAATGGTTTTAACTTGTTTTTCCAAAGACAAAATCCTTGGTCCAGATGGTTGGATGATTGAGTTGTTTTTGGATTTTTTTGATATCATAAGTGAGGATTTGTTGGAAGTTGCAGAGTTATCCATAAGGGAGTGTTTATGACAAGGTCTCTAAATTCTACTTTTATAACCCTTATCCCAAAAAGGAAATTCCAGAGACTTTTTCAGACTTCAGGTCTATTGCTCTATGTAATTTGGTTTATAAGATGGTGACTAAAATAATTGCGGATAGACTTAAACTGAAGCTATTTGAATTAGTTTCTAAAGATAAATTGGGCTTCTTAACTAACATGCAGATTCTAGATGTTATTGGGGTAACTCAGGAATGTTTACATTCAGCCAAAACAAAAAACCTTGGTTCTATTGCGATGAAAATTGATTTGACAAAGACTTACGATAACGTAAATTGGGATTACTTAAGATTGGTTCTGTTTCAGATTGGTCTTCCTGATCAAGTGGTAAAGTGGATCATGGCCTTCGTTTCAACTGCAAACTTTGCAATCTTGATAAATGGATCTCCAACTACTTTCTTCAGAAGCCCAAGAGGTTTAAGGCAGGGTTGTCCCTTGTCACCTTTGTTGTTTCTTCTAATGATTGAAGGGTTAATAAGAATGGTTTCTAAAGCATGCAAGGAAGGTCTTTTATCATGTATAAATTTCTCAACAGATGTTAAAATTACTCATTTGCTTTTTGTAGAGGATGTAATTTTTTTAGGTTGGATAAGTTAAAGGATTGGAATATTTTGCATGCTATTTTGGAATTTTTTTGTAATGCAACAAGTATGGAAATCAATGATGATAAATCTCAGATATATATACCCTTAAAATTCAGATAGAAATGGTGTCATAACTAAAAAACTCTTTCAATTTAAGTCTGAACAGATGGAGGATGGCTTCAACTATTTGGATTTTAATTTAAAACCGCATAATTACAGTGTTAAGGATTGGTTTTGGTTGATAAAGAGGATTGAGAAAAGAATTGCAAATTGGTCATACATATTTCTTTCAATGGGTGGAAGACTTACTTTAATCAAGGCAACTCTGCAAAGTATTCCAGTGTATTGGTGTTCACTAGTTTTGCTTCTGAAATCTATCATAAACACTTTAAGAGCAAACAAATTCCATTTGTTATGGGCAAAGACAGGAATGAAAGAAAGATTCATTTGGCCTCTTGGGAACAACTTGCTGCTCCAAATTATATGGGTGGCTAGGGAATAAAACATCTAGTTAGTTTTAACACTACTCTTTGTTTAAAAAGCATGTGGAGATGCCTTTTTTATAAAGGCCTATGGAGCATGGTGATGAGAACTAAATATTTGAATAAAAGGTTTGTTAATAGCTGGTTCAGATTGACAGAAGTTGATCTGAATGGAGCTTTAATTATACAGAACAATTTCCTTGAGGTTTTCACTTGAATAAAAAAGGGGATTAATTGGGATATTGGAAATGGAAAAAATGTTATCATTGGGGTGGATCCTTTTGTTGATGATAATGATCTTTTTGTTTTTCCACATGAAAAAATTTGATCATCTAGAGTTGACTGGTTTAAAAACTCTTGCTCAAATTAAGAGACCTAAATGGTCGGTTTTGAAAGGTGGTTATTGGCTCAATTGTAGAGATTTGGGGCTTACGGGTGAATGGGATTTGAAACGGGATTGTTATATTGATATCTTGAAGGAGGCGGGAATTAAGCTGGAGGCTGAAGAAGATAAATTAGCTTGGCCAAAGAACAAAAAAACTAGGATAATTACTGCTAAATTGGCTTATGACTTTAATTAGCAAAAATATGGATTAAGGAGGACAACAGGTGGTGTTTTAAAAATCTATGGGACTGGAATGCGCCACAAAAATGAAATGTTTTTGGTGGTTAGCTCTAAAAAACAAGCTCTTAACTATGCAAAATCTCACGAGGAGGGGATGGCAGTGCCCCAAATACTGCTTCTTGTGTAATCAGGAGAGCGAAACTGCTTCTCATATTTTTGTAAAATGTTTATTTTGCATAAAAGTTTGGCCAGTTGTTACTTATTTGTTTGGTATCATCTATGTGTGGGGTTCTGAGGATCTAGAAGCCTCCTTTACTGATTGGTTCCATAATGTTGAATTATATAGTTTTCTTCCCATTTTTATTTCATGTTCTATCTGGATTATGAGGAATAAGATTGTTTTTTAAAACATTTCAGCCAATGTATTGAGTTGTGGGATCAGAGGAATTAGTCTCTTTAATGATTATATGGTCTTGAATCTATCAAAGAAGATTAAAAAGAATATCCTCCATGTACTACTTCCTTATGTGTTGAAGGGTTCTTTGATGGTGTTTCTTCGAACTCCTTTTGCGGTTGTGGAATGGTGCTTAGCTTAAATAAGGATCATTATTTTACTTTATGGATGGGTGGAGGAAAGAGATCTAATACCAAAGCTGAGCTGATGAGTTTATGGGGATTATTACAATTTGCTGCCATTATGGAATCTCAAATATCATTATCTTTGGCGATTATAAAGTGCTAATTGAATGGATTAATGTTAATTACAATCTTCAAGTTTTGGTGCTAAAACATTGGTGTCAGAGAGTACAACTTTTAAAAATATTCTTCGGTCATATTTCTTTAAGATGTGTCTCCAGATCCTTCAATGTGATGGTTGATAGTCTTTCCAAAAAAGAATTTAAACCTAAAGGCAGGCTCTCTATCGTTTCCAGAATTTATGGAGGGGATCTTGCTTCAAGAAGGAGAGATTGATTTGATAGATATAATCTAATTGTTGTCAAGAACACTGTGTAGCTAAGTCTCTTTGTAATTTTTTGTTTTTCATTGGAAAGTCCTGGATTACAAGTAAAGAGTATATGTAAGGGGAAGAAGTTTTTCTTAGAAAATATTTTGTAGGAAGGATGAAGTATGAAAGCATGATTGAGGTATGTAAATTTTTTTTCTTTGATTAATATAATAGTCGGAAAAGGTCTTTTTTCTTTTGAAAAAAAAATCATTAAGGATTTCAAAATTAGTCACAGTATTATACTATGTTGTACTAAATTGTTTAGCAATCTTATATCCACAATAAACAAAGTAAAGTATGGTAGTAAATAAAGAATTACAAATTTAAGTATGTAATATATTTTGTGACTTTAAAGGCTCTATTGCATCATGAAAATAATAACAATACAATATATAGTTATTTCAAGTGTAAATTTATATTAGCTATGGATCTATCAAGCACTGAGAAGTAGGAAAATTTTAAGGACCCATATCTATTTTGAAGTGTAGAAGCTTTCTTGAATATTGCTAATTCTTAAAATGACAATTATAAAATGTTTGGTGATATTTTTGTAAAAATATTCAATTCTCTAAGGATTTTATAGAGTTTTTGTTTTGGTAATTTTTAGAACAAAATAATTTTATCCTATAATATTTGGGTGAACCATTTTTAGAAATTAAAAAAAAGTTGGTGAATCGATTTCTGGAAAACAGCATGGAAAATTAACACATGGATGAAATTTAGCCCCTAAGATTTTCCTTGTTGAGAGGAATCAAATCCATCATAGTGCAAACCATTTTGAATGAGCAAAACTTGATGAAGATTTGCACATCAACATATTTAATCCCTTTTGACACTTGATAGATCCAAAAATAAGATTGATTTACATTGGTATAATGTATTTATCCTGCATTTGTTGTGAGGGTATCAATAATAATCAATATAATAAGTAAACATATATGGTGTGTTTGGTGCCTTGGAATAGTTTTTATGACTTAAAATATACTCTCCTCTTATGTATTATCCCACGTTGGTTGTGAGGTGTGGGATAGTTCATGCTTTTCATGATCCTTATTTTAGTGGATGCCTTCATACACATCTTACTAATATTGTGTGTGTGTGTGTGTGTGTGTGTGTGTGTGAGAGAGAGAGAGAGAGAGAGAGAGAGGATAGTTATTAACATCGACTTAGACCTACTTTGGTTTATCAGGCCTTAAAGAGGTAAGGAGATACATGATTTTCTTTAAAAAATTATTTCAATGCTTGAAAAGCTTTAAGAAAAACATTCCTAAATCATCGTAATTGTGATGAGTTAAAAGGTTAGGAGGCCACCATTGTAGCAAATATTTTGAAATTGTGCTCTAATATGGGTGTATGCATAACATTTTATAACAAAGTGATTTTCATCTTCAACCCTCTTGGTGTCACAAAGATGACAAATTTCTTTCACCCTACAACATTTTAGGAATTGTCAATCACACTGTTTAACTATGGAGCTCGTGAGAGTTTGTTTTGATTTTAGCAATGTGGATTTTCATTTTTACGCTAGTTAAAACATAGAGATGCTTTTGATCTTTTAGATTAGGGTTAATCTTCTCCTTATAATATCTTAATTTTTTCTTGTCCTCTAACTCTTTATCATACTACATCTTCTCCTTAAATTTAGATGTAATAATACTTTAATATTATCACTATTCCACTGAGCACGACCTCTTCCTTCACTCCCCAATGATTTAGCCAAGAGTTGACACATTATGTCAACCTTGTTTAAGTCGAAGGTGGTTTTGAATAGAGTGTGAAGCAATCTTAGGGAGCCTCTTGTCTCCCAAGGTGTTTATCTTGTTCTTGTACATTAGGTACCTGGTCATAGCCATGCTCTCAATTAAGGAGAGACTCGCTTCTATGAGGAGGATAGGATAGGGTGTATTGTCTTTAATTTTGAGATTATATGTTATAAAACACTTTTGGATTTGCTTTATCCTTCTCCATGATTCGCTAGAGATGTTGCAACCTCAAACTTCATATCCATATAAGATAACGTTGGTGAAGAGAATTTCAAAGAGGAGCTTCTTCCTATCCCAAAACTAAAAGTATGTTGATTTACGTATACATATTTACTATATAATACTTCTTATATTTAAAAAACATATTTACATGCCCCACAACACAAGGTTTTTCACTTTAAAATAGAAACCCACACGTTAAAGGAAATCATTTATCTCACAAACAAGAAAAATTCATTCCAATTTAATATCTAGTTAAATTATAACTTTAAAATTAATTTACATATAAAATACTAACAAAAATAATTTAAAAATAAATAAATATAATAAACAATTGAACGACGAGATACAATGTACTTGCCACGTTCAAACTCTAATATGCGATAAAATAGAAATTTAATAAACAAGATAATACAATCGAATACACTACATTAACGTGTTATATGGTAGTAAATATATTAATCTTCTTAAGAAATTAAAATCTCCACATATATATATAAAGTCAAAATTATTTGACCCCTCGATATTGCAATGGGAGAGGGACCCACCATGATAACGAAAGTCAAATTGCTTTACGTTTCCCAACCCTAACATGATTAAATATCTGTAAGGAGAATAATACCATATTAAAGGCATCGGATACGCTCCAATTCTTTTTTTTTTAATAACTAATTCATATGTTGGAGGGGGCAATAAGTCACTAAAGTGGAAGTGACTATTATTGAAATGTATCCAACAAAAAGTGTCCATCCCATGGAAACATTATTGTCTCCTTACATTTTCTTTAAGTTAACTCTAGGAATAAATCATTGTATACATTTTCGAAGTATTACAATACCGTTATGAAATAATAATATTCTGAAATATTCTTCTCCTCTATGTATTTTTGGGTAAGTTATTTATTTATTCATATTCATATAAAAATATTTATTTTCCATGTGGTAGGTTGTATAGTAAATAGTTTGATTTTGTCTATAATCATTTATGTGTATTTTTGGTAATTTAAATATATATATATATATATATATGATTTTATTTATAAATTAATTGAGTTACATGAATGCCTCTTGCTTTTTTGGTTTTATCTTGTTCTTTTGGTGTCATTCTATCAACATCACTTATGATTTTTGGTTTTTCCAGTTCATTGCTTTGTCATTTTTAAGTTTAACGTCTTAGATAACATTTAATTAAACAATCATACTTGGATTTTATTTCTAGTTTATTTAGGGGAACATTTTTAGGAAGCCCGTGTTTTCAATTACATGAGCTAGTAATTCCTTGAAATGCCAATACATGTCTATAGTTTTAATACACGTAGATTCCCTACTCTCAGAGAAACTTGTGTCTAGAATAAGTTTCTTGTTTTTTGCATTTACCTCAACATTCAAGGTTCCGCCCCTCTTCATCCCGACTCTCTTCCATGGCATCAACCTCCTTCCTCACCACTTCAAAATGTTGAGTTTAGTATGAGACAACAATAATTACTACATCCCTTGTCTTCTTCCTTCGTGATATGGATTCTACAATGTCTTCTTATGTCACCAATACTTGGGAGGTCTACCTCTTTTTCTTAACCTCTTGAGATGACACTGATTTGATATATTCCATGGAGTAAATCCTCCCTTTTTACCAACAATCTAGGTGAGTGTGGGCCAACAATTCTTCCGAATGCACTTTCAATTTGCTCAACCTTGTTGCATTGGACTCATTTTCACGCATTATGTTGCTCATTGTCATGTTGAGTAATGGTTTGATGGAAGCGCTTGTGCCATGATACAAGTACCATCCATTCAAGAAAATTGCAAGGAGGATGGAAGTGCATGAGTTTCCATGTGACTTGATCCACCCTTCATCACCTCACCCCTACATTTTGTAATCCATTCAATGCATTCTTTCATTTTCTTTATTAAAGTGGAAACCTCCCCCTATCTCTTTGTTGACACCCCATTTGGTGAATTGGAGTAATTCATGAGAATGTTTAGATAGTCCTTATGAAGATTTCCATCCTCCAAGTCAAACCATATTGTGTTTAGGCCTTTCCCTTCACATAACACCCTTCACTAGCTAGCTTGTTGGCTAAACCATTAGATGTGTGTAAGGCATGGGAGGGAATGAGCCTTGAAATTTCTCTCATTAAGAAGTCAATAAAAACTAAGCTAGCATTTATGCACCATTTTTTGGTTATATTATCTACCTTGGTCCCATTTTGAATATCGATGAGAGTATTTACTAGTGTTAAAGAGTCCCCCTCCATGACTAATGGCCTCTACTTGTATTTTACAACAATTTTGAAACCTTGTTATAAGGCTTGTAACTCTACTAAATTATTATTTTCATGGTCTATTAGCTGAATCTATTCACATGGGTGGATGCCCCTAATATCTTCACAAGTTCACCTAGTGAAAGGGCCTAATTAGACCTTTTTCCATTGAAAATGGCATGCCCTTTAATTATGGCCTAACTATCACAATATGGGTTGATATTCTTTAAATGCTCTATAATATAACTAATGGAT
This sequence comes from Pseudotsuga menziesii, assembly GCA_001517045.1. Taxonomy (NCBI): domain Eukaryota; kingdom Viridiplantae; phylum Streptophyta; class Pinopsida; order Pinales; family Pinaceae; genus Pseudotsuga; species Pseudotsuga menziesii. Next base: position 501,449 of record LPNX011140437.1, read on the forward strand.
CAAATTGTAATGTACTTAACCAACATAAACAATATAACATAAACAACATCCAATGAAATATAAATGTGGAAAAACAAATACAAGAGACAATGAGATTAAACTTGCATAATATAACCCATGTGTTAATAAATTCTAGGAGTGAACAATGTTAATGGATGTGTTTAAGAGGGGAACCTCCTTTAAGCAAAGCACCAATACAATAACAATCTTTTCCAAAGCATTGCATAGCCTTATGTATCTACAAATAGTTGCTTAATACCCATGCCCTAACTACCTGTGTTCCCATCATTAATGAACACCACCCCTTTAATGGTATTTTTTAAATAAGGATGACTCTTTTACATACGTATCTACCACTAACTATCTAATGGGTCTTATTTAAAGAAGATGACCTCATATATTTATTCATTGACTACTAAGTACCCCAAAGTAGGGAGGTGATGGGAGGACCCTAACATGCCCTTTCCCTTCAAGAGAAACATTCTCTTTGTAAGATTGATCTTAACTCAATTAAGAGTGGATTAGGTAGTAATGGATTTATCATTGGTGGTTTATGAGCCCATGGTATTCACTTGGGATGAATCCTCTTTAAACACTTGGCATACTCCATTATAAGTGGCCTTAAATGACTAGTATTGGCCAAATTGACTATGACTTGGAAAGATTAGTAAAGGGATTGATGAATATAGCTTTGTAGTTTTTTTTTTCTCATTAAAGGTTTCTAGAGTAAATCACATGTGTTTATTTAGAAATTGATTTGTGATTGTTTTATTTATCTCCCAGCATTTGATTTTACAAATGGTTCATAGCTAGTTTGGCTTGGACTCTCTTAAGGGAGTGGTCAAAGAGTTGGTTTGACTTGGACTCTCTTAAGGGAGTGGTCAAAGAGTTGGATCCTAGAGATGGTGCATATTGGCTAGAGAAAAAAGTCAAATCTTATAAAATTCCTATGATGACTCAAAACATTATATTATATTATTTATTAGGGTACTAATGACTTGACTTACAATGGAGTATTTACCTCATGACTCTATGATGACCAAATACAATAGTAACACCCCGCTAGAGGAATAATAACATATCCCTTGGGTTACATCAGTCAAATACATTTAGAATATCCTTTAAAGTTACAATATTTCAACACTCAGTATGCTCTTGAAAAGGGGATCAAAGTGAAGTAATCTACTAACTATTATTCCCAAGGAAATGGGTTGGAAAAGTCTTCCAACAAAAAATTGATCAATATTTTAAAGAAAACTGTGGCCACACATCATAAGAACTGGCACACCCATCTCTTTAATGCCCTATGGGCAGATCGTATAACTCCCAAATCTTCCACTAGGAACTATCCTTACTGCCTTGTTTATGGAAAGGAATCTGTCCTACCATGAAACCTCCTACTTCCATCATTGCAATTGGACCAATCCTTTCTACAGGATGAATCCTCCCCTCTTCATAGCAGAATTGACACATTGCTTAAATTAGAAGAGGAGAGAGAGAAATCCAGAAAAAATTGTACCAAAACCAACAACTAATTAAGAGATGGTTTGATGAGAAGTATTCAACTGACTGATATTTTCAGGTTGGGGATTTGGTGCTGAAATGAGTCAAACCCCACAAGGACAAAAATTATTATACAAAATTTCAACGCTTGTGTCTAGGGTCATTCACTTTTACAGAAAATCTTGGCCCTGGTACTGTTTGATTGCAGACGCTGGAAGGTTTCGCTGAAACCTATCCAGTGAACATCCAACTCCTTAAGAAATACTTTGCTTGAGGTAATCATTCACTTATATGTACATAGGTGTGTTTATTTTTTTTTCTTTCCTTTGATTTTATTTGAATCTTTGATTTCTTTCAAACATGATACTAATAAGCACTTGTCCAGAGCTAGTGATCAGTCTATCTCTAGAATTTTTAGCTAAAGAATTTGAAGGTGGATATATTAGAACATATTTGCTCGGTTTATATCTAGTAGAGTTCTCCCATGAGGACACAACCAATAATCTGGGCAGGCTTTTAATTTTCAATGTTTCCCACCCAAGTCACTATGTTTAAAAACTCTCACTGTGATATTTTTAATCCTAATAGTGGTTTAGTTTTAATATCATATGTTTCATTAGTAAATGGTAGCAAATGTCTATAACAAGGTCAAACTTGTCCTATTATGGGTATCGCCTTCATCGCCTTGAAATAAAATTTAATTAAATAACTGTAAATTGCAAGATAGGGGGTCTTATCGCGATCCAACCTATCATGTTCATAGATATTCAGTGAGTGACATTGCCAAAAGATGGTTACCATGCCAAGGTAATGGATTGCAATTTAAATTGTAATTAATACTTGTTTTTGTTTTTCATCATTAGCCACAACTTGTTGCATTCAAGGACAGGGGGTCTTATCACAAGCCATCCTGACCATGATCATGGATCCTATTTTGAATTGAAATTACTAATAGGTGGTTTCCAAGCCATGGTAATTGATTTTAGTTTTAAAACTAAAAGATGAGGAGTCTCCTAACAGAGCTAGCTTGTTCAGTTTCCAGGTAGGATATGTGAATGGCACTGCACCTTACGAGGGCAATGGTCTTGTTTAAACTAAGATTTGGTTAGTTTCTTTTGTTAAAAAAATTGTATATATGTCTAGAGATAAAGTTACTAATTCATAATTAATAATTCTAGGTGATTGCTGGTAAGATAACCCTGAAGTGGATCAAGGATTTCCTAAGGCTCATCATTAGCTACCCTCGTTTGATTACATATTGGTCACAGGGATACCATATTGCTTCTAGGTTTCTTTTTTCAGATGAGAATCATTATAAGTAGCTTGGGGAGGGAAGGTAATACTTTTTCTGCTGGATTCAATTGTATTATTATTGAGTTACTCTTAGATTATAGACTTAAACAATTTTCTTGCTAACATATATCTATTCAAAGTTTTAAGATGATTTGTACAGAGATAACCGCTTTGCCCAACGAGTCGTCATTTGTTGTTTGCACAACAGATCCCATTGCATCTAGTGAAATGGGAGCCCCATTCATCATCATTAAGGTAATATTTCTTGTTATTATTTTGCTTATGGGGTTATATTCCTTGGTGCTTTCATCCTCTTGCCTTATAAAGTTTGATCTTAGTAAAATTCTAATTCAAAGCCTTGTTTTTTTGGGTTTGTGTATTTCGAAAAATCCTCTATTTTCTTTCAAATTTATGTTTCTGCAATCCGCAAATGCAGATAGCAGAAGTCCTTTTTTTGAAGGTTTTGAAATTTGCTTGCCTGCAATGCAGATTGCGGGGATCGAAAATTATTTTCACAATCAAATTTCAATTTTTTAGTTCCGTAATTCCACAACCCGCAATACGGATTGTGAAAATTGGAAACTCAAAACAAAATAAATTGCAAAATCGCACATCCACGATCACGCAACCCTCTATGCACATTGTGGATTGCAGAAGCCATGAAACTAAATTCTGGTCACAAATATTATCCCGTGATGCAGATTGTGGATTGCAAAAATAAAAAAATGAAAAAAATGTTAAAGTTCATCTCCACAATTTCATTTCCTACCTCGATCTCAACCATTGATCTATTTGAAATCTATGGCTTAAATTCATTTTGTCGTTGGGATCGTTAGTTCAAATATTTTGATTTTCTTACTATTTTTCCATCATTTTTACTTACGAATTTCACCTATGCGAAAGAATTTGTTGTGAATTTTCATCAAGCCCATGGATTCCCCTGCTCTTAAGAAATTTAGTGGTAAGTCTTTTCAATTTCTTGCTTCACATTGATTTAATTTCGCTAGTTTTATCTTAGGTAAAAATTGATGGTTTTACTGTAATTTCTTACCAGAATTTACCTTATACCCTGCAACTATGTCGAGGAACACAAGTTGCAAAACCGCTCTCAGTAAGAAAAAGAACAAAGAACCCAATTCTAGAGTATTCTCAAACACTAGTGGGAGGGTATCAGAAACTTTTCATCTAGACTGGTCTAGGATTTATGCCATTTTTTACAATGATTTATGCCATTATGTCAGACTTGCTTCATGCCCTATACAGACCCCTTGAAGTGGATGGTCGATCACCCGAACCCTAAGGACCACTCTTTTGATGACTAGTCTCACGCCTAGCTGGCCTCCTTTTGTTTAGAGGTATTTTCCAAAGCCTACGCCCTTAACCCACCTCAGGATTTGATTAATAAGCAATTCCTTGAAGCCTCTGCTACATAGTACAGTTTTGAGGAAATGATAAAATGAATGATGGATAACCCTGCTAAATTCCTTCCTAATCCAGATAAATTATACGCTATATCCTAGTTTAGAGAGTCATTTTCCCTATTGGTAGCCATGCTCTGCAGACTCTACAGTTTAGCAAACTGCACAGTGTTTAAGGAAGAATGGGTGCCCCTTTCCCATTATATCCTTACCATAGAGGAGTCCTTCAAGATTTTCTATCAAGCTCTAATTCAACAAAATATTACTAATTCACTCTTTGATATTAGTTATCATGTCAGAAATTTTGATGGAGCTTCCTAGTTAGCAGGTCAGCTATCTGGTGCTAGTATGATGTTGGAAATTACTCCTTGTCACATACCCCTAATTTCCATACATAAAAAAAATTTGTTTACGACTTATTATTCATTCTTGTCGTAACATGAATCTAATGGTTGTAGTACATTAATATTTTTCATGACATACTTTTGATTTGATGTCAAGGATACGGTTTAACTAGACTTGTTAATGTTTGTCGACATGGTGTGTCTTTTGAGGTCTCCATTTATAGCGACGACTTGGTCGCAGCCTTGCCAAGGTGGTGTTTAAGTCTTTGAGTTTATTATTGTGATGGTTTTGATTACCTAGGACATAATCCTATACCTATGGCTTAATCCTAGCTACACTATAGAATAACATTAATTGTTAATGCTTATGTTAAGCCCACCCCGTAAGTGAGTTTCTTTGGAAAAAGTGGTTTTTTCGGTTTATTAGCTTGATGGTAGTTTTCTTTAACGATGTTGTAGTCTTGTAACAACACTTAAACTATGGTTTAAATTCCTATCACATGGGCTTTACTAACCATGGGGGTGATATCTTATATTATAATGTTTGATATATGAAAGTTTGAGGGGATATAAGTGGATGTCAGCGCTAAGGGTTTAAATGGATTGTATTAAATTAATGTCACAGCCATGGCTGCAAGTTAACAGTGAAACCAAACACATTTAATGACATGGATTAAACTCTTGCGTTGAGAAAAAAGTTGGATCTTGACCCTCCATTTGTCACCGATCACGTTTAAGGGGTTTTGTAGGGTTTTAATGTGGCATTAAGTTGCTGTGAGGGTTTTCGTTGAATTCGATTGGTCTTGTCTATGTTTTTTCTTGTGATGTTAATGGAGGATGATACTTAGCCACTCCATGGGATGTGCATGCACCAATTCTTTCCCTTTGTGGTCTATTAATGAATGTTTTAAAATTTCTAGCTTGTAGCTTGAGTTTGTTTGAGGTTTATTAGTGGATTAATCGAAAATGTGGTTTCCATTATAGCCTCAGAATTTCTTGGCTCATTATGAGGTTAGGAATGGAAGCCAACCACCTTCTTTCGAGTTCTAGCAGAGGCTTTGCAGCCTATAATATTTAAATAACAGGTAAGGAAAAAATTGCTTCCATCTTACTCTGCAATTTCATTTCTTTAAGGGTTTATTATTTGGAAACAGAGTTAACTTAATTTCTTCATGTTGTGCAGACATAGGAGTACGAGGGAACCCAGGAGGATATGACCCTTGGCCCTCTACGCATCTTAACGAGGTAAGATCTTCTCTCTGTCTGCAATATTTATAAGAATTACATTCATTATCAATTTGGGTTCATTATAACTCTGTACATCCATCGACAGGTGAAATCAGTGTAACTACGAATTCTTTAGGTAAGCTTGCTTTAGCCTTACGACCCAAATTCAGAATGAAAGGTACTATTTACAACCGTGTTTTCTTTACCTTTCAAACAAGTTAAAATTTACAATGCACATATTAACAAAATTTGTATGTGAATGTAAGTTGCCAAAGCATGGGCCTCGCGAGAGTGGCGACAGGGTCACCTCCTCTCGAGCTTCCTTCTTCTCTGTCCAAAGGTGAGGGATTTACTCGTACTTTGCTTAATAGGAAGAATAT
>LPNX011140437.1:508455-520466 GCA_001517045.1 Pseudotsuga menziesii
ATATTATTGAAAGGGATAAAAAGATTTAGAAATAGATGCATAGTATAATTCTCTATTTACTATTCATTTAGAATTTGAATCTACGCTCAAACTATAATTAGCAGTGCTAAACAGTTAATAAATTTAGCAAGTGGCATGTCACCATTATGAGGAAAACAAAACTGAACTTGTCGTTCCTCCCAACCAACTCCTAGAGAAGCCAAATCTTACTTGCTCCAGAAACTTCGAGCCTGTTTGTTGAACCACAATGATAAAATCCGATCAATGCACCATATCTTTGCATCAGCATATCATTTCCCCATCCATTGTCAGCCTCCTGCTTATTCAATGGACATACTATTTTATAGTATTTTACTTAGGACTTGGTCATTTATGAGCCTCCTGATCTTTAGCACTCATCATTTGTCATTTCCCCTTGTGGTCAGCAAACATTCATTCAACAACTACTTCAGTTCTGTTTCCTCTCAGTATTTTAATTATTCAATAGTAATAATAATCCATTACATTCATTTTTACTTTATTGTCAAAATATGTAATACAAAAAAACAAATATTCCAAATAATAAATAATTAACAATTAATTTGGTGTATTACACTCCTTCTCTTTGTTATAATATATGGATGGGTGAGTGGCCCAGGTCTAATACTCGTAGTGAGCTTTTGCTTTAGTTGAGTTGCTTTATTTTTCCTAGGACAGAGGTGTCAGAAATCTGAAGGTTACAGGTGATTCCAAAATTGTGGTGGTCTAGGAACTCAATAGGTTAAAGATCCATGTTGTTATGTAGGAGTAAGAAGATAGGCCTGTCTTCTACAGGAAATGTTTTGATCTTTAAATAATGGAGTTGTAACACACCGAATAAATGTAAATTATTATTCTTTGATATTTTATTTTTTCAAATATTTTGACTAGAAAGTCAAAATAGTAAGGAATTAATTTTATTAATAATTAAAAATAATGGGATGAAATCAGAACTGAAGTAGTTGTTGAAAGATTGTTTGCTTACCCAAAAGGGGAAAAGACAAGTGGCAAAAATTACTGAGTGAGAACTCAAGTGATGCAGGATACATCTTCCCCAAAATCAGGTGAAGACTCCTTGTGGAGTGCTAAAGAGAAAGAGGCTCATAAATGACCAATTCCTAGGAAAAATACTATATAATAATATGTCCATCAAGCAAGCAAGAGGATAGCGATGGACGGGGAATTGATCTGTTAATGTAAGATATGGCGCATTGATCAAATTTTGTCCTTGTGCTTCGACAAACAGTCTCATGGGTTCTGGAGCAAATAAGACTTGGTTGCTCTAGGATTTGGTTGGGAGGAACAACAACTTTAGTTCTATTTTCCCGACATTTGTCTCAAGTTCCCTATTTCTATTTCTGATCTTTTTAAGTATTGTTTAATTAAATTTGAACATAAATATGAATCGTAATTACATTTTTACAATCAATGATACTATGCATATGTCTCTATTTTCTTTCCTATTTCATGTTATGATTTACTGTAAAGTGTTCTTAATTAGCAGAGTAATCATAGATTTATGATCTTAGTATATTCTAATTAATATTTGTTTGGGATTCCATACCCGAATTAGAGAGAATCTAATGATTAGCCTATCCATGAGTCTAACGAAGGTATTTTATAGATCTGATTAAATATTTTCAAACTGAATTTGCATTGATCTTTGTTTTTAAACTGTAGTAACCTTACAAATTATTTCCCTATTTTAAAAACTTTGTTTCCGGACAGGTTCCTTTAAATATAAGCTTAAAAACAACTTTACAGAAAGACATTCCAATACATAAACAATAAACAAAAGGAGTGCATACAATCACATATAATTATATAGGGTAAACAGAGTAGAGCCGAGATGATTTTATTCCAAAACCAAATACCTTAATATACAGAGTAAAACTAAAAGTTTATTCTCATCTAAATCAAACCTATAGATCGCAGATCTAGTTTGGAAATGGCCGCAACAAAAAACATTATGCAAATAATACATAAATGTACAACACATATCCAATTACTAAGTTAAATAACAAGACTGATGTCGGATGGGTATCCATACCCATTGTAAACTAACTCGAGTTTAGACTCGTTACAAATAAAATCAACGCATAACAACTCATAGATCCATATCAAAATTACGACCCACCGAACTGAAGTAATAAGTCAAATAATGAACAGATATCTTAAATCACAGAGTAAAATAATATTAATTATTCAAAACTTAAAAACACACAGTCCCTAATCATGGGTATCACATCCCGTGATAAGTGGCTCTGTCCAATAGACCGTTCAACACAATCGAATCTCGTAAAGGATATTAGTATTTGATCCTTAATGAACATAAACCCTAAGTGGTTGCAATTCCATTAAGATGGAATCCATCATCCAATAAATCAATGACATATACATCTGAGTGGATAATATAACAACGCATTTAAAAGAGAGTCTACAAATCCATTTCTGCAAGCCAATGCACACCCATAAAGATTTAATAATACATTTATCAAACTTATCTTCGCACGAGTGGCGAAATCCTTATTTCTACACGGTCCACAAACCGAGTGGAGAACCACTGCAACCTATTTATTAATTTAAAACTTACCACTTGGTTGTTGGTGAACCGTTGATGCAAACCGAGCACATTCGGGAGGTTACATGCATATTCAAACAAACTGAGAAATGTCATATGGGTTACTAAGTGAAGACTTCTTTTGAGAATATAAACAGAGTAGGGGTATCTATTCATCACCTTTGGCAAGTAAGTAACAGGCCTGAGAGGAGGTGACCGTGTCGCCACTCCCGCTGTCCAGCTCACAACCTGCATTGCACACATTATGTAGTTAACACTATATATTTATGTTGCAAACTATAAACGACCAAGGAAAATCGTGACAGAGTAAAAAAAAATCTTACCCGACCAAAGATGCATGGGAGATAAGTCAGGTTTGTTTGGAAGCTCTCATAGCTATCCAAAATCCACCTGCCCATCAAAAATAAGAAGTTAGGGATTCTTTTAGGAATCAAATTACACAGTCCTGAAAACCTTTATTTTTAAAGCTTACCCAAAAATGAGTGTAGAGAGGGCCAGGCGTCAGCTCCTCTTGTACGCCCTTATTTCTCGTATGCCAGCATAACGAAGTAGAAACCCTAGGTTAGATGTTGCAAACACTAGTAATATAAACATATTTATTTTTAAACTGAGTAAAAACAAACTAAGAAGTTTATATACCTGGTTAAAGGCTTGACAAACTCAACGAATGAACTTTTTTATTCCTCCCGCGATGAACTAGAAAGGTTGAGGCCATTACAACCACCATAATAATGATAAAAACCTTCAAGTATACCTAGAAACAAGCAAAGAAATTATATTAACCGGCTCTGTAAAGATTTGGGAGAAAAGGAACAGCGCATCCATGAATGGCTAAGCTCTCCCCCATCAACTAGTTACAGACCAAAAACAAATGTGTCAATGAAACCTCCAGACATGTAAAAACCGCATTAAACCCATGGAAAAACCCTCCCTGGAGATCGCTCCAAATGGAGGGATGATATTTTCTCTTGGTTCTCATCAAAAACATTAAAAATTGCCATCAATACGCCTAGTTGCGTTGTCAACTCACAACCAGGGCAGATTTATTCTCCCGTAACCCAAAAATGAAATGTATGCATGGAAAAACCTTGTAACTCCCATTGATGGTTATGGAATAAAACATATTATAACAACAATGTATTTAGTGCCAAGTTCGTATGGGGATCACGACTATGGTGTTATCACCATAGTCCCCAAAACATATAATTAACCAAAACACGCATTACAAACATTTAACCATAGTTGTGCTATGTCCCTTTTACATAAACCCTTTATTATTATGTTTATTACCTTTGCCACTTCGTAGTGGAGGGTATACTAGAATTAGGATATGGTTGCTAGAACTAGGACTTAGTTACTAGAACTAGGACTTAGTTGCTAGGACTATTACACAATTTACTAGGACTAAGCCATAGCCTTTCCTAGCTTAAGTCCCTAGAAAAATCAAATTTTAAGGTAAGCATCAAAGAATGAAAACATCACCTTAAGGTGTGGCTATAGGGTCGCTGTTACCCATATGAAAATGCCACATGAGGTATAACATGTACATCTAATGTAAAATTCAAATATAAATTACTTCACATACATACTACTCATGACGACATTTATTTCATGCTACGACCCGTTTATACATATTATGACAACATAATCGGATAATAGAATAAAAGAAAAAAAACTATTTTGGATTTTCTAGGTTTGTGACAAAATGGTATTAGAGCATGGTTACAACACTTGGCCTGAACGAGCCCAACAATGAAATTGCTAAAAATAGAAAACAAAATTTACTTGTTGTGGTTTGAGTCTCTTACGAACAGGAAGAGAAGGATAACCTTGTTTTTTGCAGGAAATTATGGAAGATGTGGGAATGTCTGCGGAAGAGGAATCCCATCCTAGGAATCACGTGGACAATGAGGAAAGTAACCTAAGGGATGATGAAATATGGTTAATTCTAAATGAAAGTAGAAACGACAGTCCATACGGATTACAACAACTGTTAAGGAATTAAGAGAAGAACTAAAACGAGTTAAAGAAGATAACGAACGTATTCTAAAAGCACAGGAAGAGTTAAAGAACTAAGCTACACAGCAATGAAAAAGATAAAAATAAAGAACCTGAACTTAACATGGCAAAAACTACACCTTACAGACGTAAGGGAAGGAAACTGGATTTTTCCAAAGATGAGACTGACTCTTCAAGTGAAGAATCAACCAAGCACAATACAGAAAAACATAAGGATTCTAGTGAAAGTAGTGACAGTAATCAAAAGAAAATTAAATATAAACCTTATGAAGAAATTTTTAGTGAATTCAAAAATATCAAACCTCCTATGTTTAACAGAGAGATCGAGAAAGGGGAAGAAGTGGAAGCTTGGTTATTTGGAATGAAGAAATATTTCCAGATCTATAACTATTTCGATGAATTAAAGGAAAAAATGGCCATCTACACTTGAATAGGAAAAGAAGATATCTAGTGGCAAGACATAAAGAAAGTAAAATGTATAAAAGAACGATATGTAACCTAGAGAACCTTCAAGAAACATTTTAAACAAAGGTATCTCTCATAATAATATTACAAAGAAAAAGCTAAAGAATTTTACGAATTAAGATTAGGTGCCATGACCATGAAAGAACTCTGTAGTAAATTCTTACGTTTACTTCGTTATGTGCCTTATATAATTGACGAAAAACCAAAAATACAATTCTTTTTCATTTGTTTGGTTCTTATGTTTAAAGATAGGATTGAGTATGACAATTCGAAAACTTTGGAAGAGGCAATGAGAAAGGAATTTTTTTGTTATGATCAAAATAATAATAAAAGGGAAAATATATCTAACTGGAAAACCAAAAGATGTGACAACTTTGATCAAAAAAAGAAAAACAGTAAGTTCTATAAGAACACTGGGAATAACTACCGGATATATCAAGGGAATTACTAGTAAAGTTATAAACCACTAAACCCTCCAGAAAAGGAAAGAGAACCACCCACTACCTTTAATAAAAAAATTGCATAGAGGGAACCACTAAAATGTTGGGAATGTGGCGAGCCACATTACTTTAAAGACTGCCCCATAAGAAAGAATTTTTTTAATAATTTTCACTCAATCCAAGAAGCTGCTACAGTTGGGGATATGGCAATAAGCATGCCCAGAATCAATGTAGCATTGGAGAATTGACAAGCATACCATCAAACTTCAATGGTTGATTCAAAGGTATGATAAAATACCAACCTAATTCTATACTAATTCATCCAGGTGCAAGTTTAAGTTATGTATCACCTGCGATTGTAGAATTATGTAAATTACATCAAGATAAGTTTGAAAAATATTGGCTGGTACAACTACCCACAATAACAAACTATGAGATTAAGATGAATGAATTGAATACACATGATGATTTAAATATCTTACCAATAGGTCTTATGATTTGTTGATAGGAATGGATTAGTTAGAGAAACATAGAGTTATTTTAAACTCCTATGATAAAACTTTCACATGCATAGATGATAATGGTAATACAATTAATGTAAAAGGAATTCCTTGAACAATTTCCATAAGAGAAATATATGCCTTACAGATGAAAAAGTATGTACGTAAAGGATGCAAGGTTTTTGCAGTCTATGTAATAGACGATAAGGATAAATATAATCAACTTAAAATTAAGTATATACCAATTTTAAAATATTTTAAAGACATATTTTCAGAAGAAGTTCCTGGACTACCTCTGTAAAGGGATATAGAATTTACGATTGATTTGGTATCGGGGGTGGTACCAACATCGAAAGCTCCATATCGGATGAATATAATAGAGCTTACTTAACTTAAATCACAATTGCAGAAACAACATCCGACCTTGTGTTTCCCCTTGGGGAGCACTAGTCTTATTTGTAAAGAGAAAATATGGCACTTTAAGACTATCTATAGATTATCGACAATTAAACAAGATGACTATTAAAAATCGACATCCTTTGCCCTGAATAGATGATCTATTCAATCAATTCCGAGGGGAAACTGTCTTCTCCAAAATATATTTAAGATCCAGGTACCATCAAGTATGGATCAAGGATGAACACATCTTAAAAACTTCTTTTAGAACTAGATACAGTCATTATGAGTTTGTTGTAATTTGCTTTGATTTAAAAAATGCACCTGCAGCTTTTGTGTGCTTAATGAATAGTATTTTGAGTAATTACTTAGATAAATTCATAGTAGTATTCAATGATGACATATTGATTTACTCCAAGAATAAACAAGAACATGAAGAACATCTAAGAATAATTTTACAAGTGTTAAGAGAACAACAACTGTTTTCTAAGTTTAGAAAGTGTGACTTCTTTAAGATAGAATCCAATATCTAGGACCTGTGGTGTCTAAAGATGGAATATCTGTTGACCTCGATAAGATTAAGGCTATCACTGAATGGCATGTTCCAATGAATGTAACCAACATAAGATCGTTCATGGGGATAACTGGCTACTACTGAAAAATTATTGAAGGGTTTTCTAAAATAGCCTATCCCTAATTTCATTGCAGAAGAAAGGTAAGAAATTTGATTGGACCAAAAAATGTACTAAACGTTTTAATAAACTAAAACACCTGTTAACGACAGATCCTATCTTAAAAATTGTTGATCCTTTTAAGGATTTTGTCGTATGCACTGACGCATGTAAAGAAGGATTATGTAGGTTACTAATTCAAGAAAACTATGGTGTGGACTACGAGTCTAGAAAGTTAAAAGAACACGAGAATAATTATGCTACCCATGGCTTAGAACTTGCTGCCATCATACATGCACTAAAAATGTGGTGACACTACCTCATCGAAATAATATTCTTACTAATGTCGGATAATATAAGTGTAAAATACTTGTTTGACCAACAAAATATTAATTCTAGACAAGCTAGGTGGTTGTCATTTTTAAGTGAATATGATTTCTAAATAAAACATATAAAGGGAAAAGAGAATAAGATTGTGGGCGCTTCAAGTCGTCACACTAACTTACTGTATGCAAGTAACAACTATGAGTCAGATTTAGAAAATAAAATTTTGATAAGGAGTATCAAACCCTAAAAGAAAAGACCGCAGAAAATGAAAGTAATCAAATAAAAATAGATCTTAGTCTAAATGGAAGAGGGATATTACTACATGAAGGTAGATTATATATACCAAATTCAACATATATTAAATTAATTGTTATGGATGAATTACAGAGATGACTGTATTCAGGACACCTTGGATACCAGAAAATGATCCCTATGATAAGAAAAGACTTCTTTTGGCCTAATATGAAAAAATAAGTAGTAGAATATTTAGCACGTTGCATTGAATGTCAGCAGGTAAAATTTGAACACCAACATCCAGCAAGATTACTGTAGCCATTACCCATTCCAGAATGGAAATGGGAAGTAATCAACATGGATTCCATAACAGGTTTACCTAATAATTTTAGACAACACGACTCAATCATGGTCGTAGTAGACAAACTAAGTAAATCAACTCACTTTATTCCGATAAAATCTACTTATAGGTTTGTTAACATTCTATTGTAGCTGCAACAAATTCCCAAAATTCCAAAATTTTTTAGGACCCTCCTTTGCTTCGATTAGTTCTTTGTCTTTGAGTTAATTCTAAATGCTTGGATTGAGCTACCAATTGTTTTTTATTCCTCCTTGGATGCTTGAAGTAATCCACTATTTGATCAAGCTTATCGCTCCCTTTGAATGCATTTGAAGCACGCCTAAACCAGAAGTTATTTTGGTCAGTGCCCTGCCATTGTGGGTGGATCTTTGTTTTAGTCTTCCGCCGTTGCGGAAAGAAATACACTTTCGTCTTCCGATCCGTTGGTTTTCACATCGGCCAATCTTTTGGTTTATGTCAGAAGGATTTGTCATTTCTTTCTCCGTCGTTGCGGATGGAAAACCACTTCCTCTCCCGATCATTGCTTAAATATTTCGTTTCCCGCCGTTGTGGATGGATGTTCGGTTTTGACTTCAACTTTTCTCCCGATTCGATCGGTTTAATCGGCTGCTTTTTGATTTTGCATCGGAACTGTTATGACTTCTTCTTCCGCCGTTGCGGATGGCAAACCACATTCTCTCCCGATTATGGCTTCTTGTTTTCATCAAGCCTGTAAATCTTGGACTGCCGCCGTTGCAGCTGCGGGAAGTTTTCTCCTTCCGACCATTTGAGTCAAATTACCTTCGATGTTGCGGAGGGTCGCGCCTTTGTAGCTCCACCGTTGCGGCTGCTGAATGCTTTTCCTTGCCGATCTCTTAGTCGTTCTGCTTTCGACGCTGACCCCATGTTGCGGAACGGTTTATCATTTGTACCCCCGACGTTGCGGACGTTGATGTCCTTATGGTTCCGCTGTTGCGGATGAAAGAAGCACTAGCCCTTCCGATGTGTATTCGTTTTGCTTCCGATTCAGACTTTACCCATTGTGGATGGTTTAACGCTTTGGCCGTCCGCCGTTGCGGAAGGAAGTTTCCTTTCAGCTTCCGATCCAAAAGTGGTCCGCCATCTGATATGTTACCCACCATGAAAGTTTGACCATATGTATATATACGGGGTCGAGGGGTTATTTTTCTATTGTTATTTTTCAACTATCGTTTCGACTGTCGCAAGCTGTCAAAATCGTGCTGTCGCGCTCGCTCGGTCCCTCATTTTCGGTACATGTAGTCTAGGTGTCTCCACCAGGATTCTCCGCACCGGTTACACATCATTGCCAGGTAGGCTTCATTTTCCTTTCCTCGTTTCGTTGAGCGTCTGGTGGTTGTTTTCCACGGTTAGGTTTTGCGGCTGTTTCCTTCCCCATAGTTGGGAGTATATATTTTGGTTCTTGGTGATAGTGCTGTCCGTGGGGAGGGGCATTTTGACCGGCATAGTAGTTTTTCCTCACCGCCGTTGTCGTACAACCCTGCGCGTAGAGGATGAGGGGGTTTGGTGCAAACGGTCGTTACGCTGTCTGCGCCAAACCGCCCTATATGATAATATGGTTGGTTGGAATAGGTTCGCCGTGACCTTTTCCTTAAGGTTTGGGTTGTTTGTCCCACTTGGTGCTCCCCGTATCTTTAACCCCCAGTTGTTTTGGCTTCGCAGTCCCGCGCAACCAAATTTGTGTTCAGTTTCGAACCCGGGCCGGGGAGGAGGGTGTGCCGTGACACATAGTTATTTACCATAGTTTTGCACAGGTGATTTTTCTTTGATCAAGCGCACCATAGAAACTCGCATAGTGTTTCTGTTTTCCCGCACAGTGATTTGATAATGGCACCCGCAAAGAGCGGAATTTTTAGTCATGTTAATGTAGATGTTTTCCGCTCGATTATATTGTTTTTCATCATGCTAGATATAGAAAAAATCATTGAATAATGCGCATTGTGTTTCAATAGCTCTGTTAGTTAGGCCATTTCAGCCTAGGTACACACATATTTGCTTCACTAACTGATTGCTATCATGTTAAACACAGAAGAAATGACACACTGCACATTGATGTATACAAGTTTGTCACTCAGCCAAAAGGGCTTAATTTTACAATTTTATGGTAGGAAGAATTCACAATGTCAAAGAGGAAAAAGAAGAAGGCCCCCATGGTCGAGGAAGAGCCCGAAGTGGAAGTTGTCACTAAAACTGAATACATATACGAAGACACTAAGTGCATTTCTGGTATCGAACCTGAATACCAGTGGGGGGAAGTATATAGATTGATCACCCGCAGAGAGGTTCCTGACATGGTATTAGAAGAAGAGTCCATATATGCCAACATAGAAAGATCTTCACTGATGAAGATCGCCACCAGACCAGAGTTGTTCCTGTGCTGTGAAGTAATTAGATGGATTTTTCCCTGGGCAGATGTCACAACAATGATTTTGGAAAATGTTGAAAGACAGGGCTATGCTGCATATAGCCCTGGATATGTATCTCTAGCCTACCACCTGCCAGAAGCCCAAATATTTTTATCTGATGATTGGCTGAACAATATTAGAATGGACCTGGTAGAGACTCTTAAAAGGATGTTGTTGCAGGGAAAACATTACAGATACAGACCGACGGGTGATTACGATACGGCAAGCTTAAGGGCCCCCTATAGGTTCATAGCTTTAATGCTGAGCAGGATTTTTGGGAGAGCCCATGGTAGGCTCTTCAAGTTAGAGTGGATACCCATCATTTTTCATGTTGCAACCCAGGGGACAATTTTCAACTGGGCTAGCCTTGTATCAAATAGTCTTTTGGCTTGCTTGGCCTCAGCTTTGGGAGGAGTGGCCCAAAAGAGGTCTGAGTTCTATATGAGTTCCATACTCATCGATTGCATATTGTGTAATCAGCATTTCCCCGGACTCAGGTGCATCTGGGATAGGGAAAGAATGCCTGTCTATGCTGCCTATAAACCGTTGTGGGCACACAAATATCACAGCCATTATCGAGAAGTATGTGAACACTTTATCATGCCCTTATACACACTCATTTTCCTGAAGGAGTGTGATTGTATGTTAGAAGAAGCACTGCAAGTAATAAAGGAGTATGCAGACTACTATTTGACTGAAAATGGCCTGTACTTCAGGATGTTTGGAGGTTCGAGAGCACCTCCCCTACTGCCCAAATACGCAACTGATTACATTATACACAAGGAGGCAGTCAGGCAGGTATTCTTGGATGGCATAGGGAGCTTTCTGTTTGAACACAAGAAGACCGCCTATCCTCCTTTGCCCTTCATGTTAGGAAGCTACAAGTTTACCAGAGTAAAAAAGGCTGATGAATTTGTAGAAGAATTGGAAAAGTTCCATTTTGGAGAGATGCCCTCACTACTACATTTTGACCAAAAATCCGACGGCCATCATGTCGGATTTTCGACACTTCCCTGTCGCAGGTACGACACTTTGATTTTTTGTTAAGCGTCGAAAACTTGTCGTTGGGTTTCCGACACCTAAGTAACCGTCAGTTAAGCGACACCTACGTAACCGTCGGTTAAATTTAAAGCGTCGGTTAAGCGACGGCATATCTTCGACAGTAGTGAAAGTTTTTAAGAAAATAACCTTCATGCCGTTGGTTAAGCAACAGAAGGACCGTCGGATAGGCGATGGATATTAAGACAAAGCGTCGAAAAAATGACAGATATAACCGTCGGATAAGCGACTTTTATTAAGACAAAGCGTCGAAAAAACGACAGAGATAACCGTCGGAGAAGCGACTTTTATTAAGACAAAGCGTCGAAAAAATGACAGATACAACCGTCGGAGAAGCGATGGATATCTAGAAAAAACGTCGGAAAAGAGACATGTGAAAGCGTCGCTTAAGCGACGCTTGTTGAAGTTTAAAAAAAAAAAAATATTGTGAAAATAGATTCAATGTAGGCATCCATTACTTAATAGTCACCACCGTTTCAATGCGGGAAAGAAAAGGTGTTGAAGTCAATTATCTTAC
>LPNX011140449.1:0-29012 GCA_001517045.1 Pseudotsuga menziesii
AGTAGCGCGTATCTACTAGAATGCTCTCCTTTATAGTATAGGTAAGTTTCATTATATATTTGAAAACACAAAACCAAAAGAATAAAAAGCTAATATCGCATCGACCCCTAGGCCAACTAACTCATTAAAATTGGCAACAACACTGCCTTCCGCCGCTTAAGCTCTGGGTCGCTCATGGGCAAAACATAATTCCACCATTCATTATTGTAGTTCAGGTTAATCCCGCCCTGCCCTGCCCCGAAATAGAAAATCTCTAGCCGGCAAGCATCAAGGCGCTCAAGCTCAAAGCAATCGACTCAATCTGGCCAATCAATAATATAGAAACGTCAAGTACCCTTTCCCCAGAAGCCTTCAGCCACTCACCTTTAACCTTTCGTGTCAGAAACTTATTTGTTGAAGCCTTCCTTGGTTATACTTGCCTCTTACTTGCTGAAGGAAGAGGAGGGTAGCCAATATGGCCTTACTGGTATCACGACTTGGTCTGGTCCAAAGAGATTTCATTATTTGTTGTATGTTATTACAATAAAAAGAAAGAGCGATCCTACTTAGGGAGGTCAAGTGAAACAAAGCAGTAAATCAAGGGAGAAGGAGAAAGGTGAATCGAAGCATGAGAGAGAGAACAAAAGTAAGGCAGAGCATAAATAACTAGCCCCCCCCCACCCAATAAGTAAATAAAGAATAAATAATTTAAAATAAACATTTTAAGAACATCTGGTGGGTGGCTCTGGAACATACATTTTGAATCTTATATGAGAACTTTCTCAACTTACTGTTTCAATTTCATTTTTAGGGGGGCCAAAATCCTACTTCGGGAACTTAAAGTGGGTTTTCCCTTTTTCCGCACTATGACATTTCCGGACGGTTCTCTATGATAGCCGGGATGCTGTCGATTACTCATTGAGGTTCAACAAATGAACCTGTGGATTGACGAAGATATACACCGAGAGCTGGTCAAAATTTGGTTATTGATCGTGTGGTGAGAGGCTATAATAACAAAAAAACTAAGTGAAACCCTGGGATAGGGGAAAATATTAGGTCACCTGTGTTGCCACCGAATGAGACACATCGAACTGCATGAAAAATCCCACCAAGAAAACCTAGGGGCTTTATCTCAAGCCCACTGTGACCTTATGCTCTAAGTTCCCACCTACCTACCTGACGTGATTGATCTCTACTATCTACATTTTTAGCTAGTTCTCTATGCACAACCTACAATGGCAATAAGCTACGACACAGCAGAAGCTACAGCAGCACCGGCAAGGGGACGCCTATACCAGCGGGGGAAAAATCTAAAAGCTTTGTCATAGTTAGTTTCCATTATTTTTTCAACATAAGATAGTTTCCCTTCCTTAATTTTTACCTGAGCTCCAGTTAAAAAGCTATAGGTTGTTTCCTATTCTTTGAAAAATGTTGCTGCACCCATATGTTAGATTCCCATATATACGTCCTTGCTGGGGGAAGCCTAGCCATACTGCTTGAACCCACTGATTAGGACCGTTGTTGATGCACGATAAATTGAAGGTGCTGTACAAAAGTTTAGTTTTGTTAATGTAACATCCTTAGGGGGGGGGGGGCATGTCAATTGTAACAATAAATGACGGAATCAATAGTTAGTTTCCATTCTGTGAATAAATAGAAAATAACCATCATAAGTGGAGGTTTAATGGTCCACAACATTTTCCAACATCTGCTGCTATACGTACGTGGTGCACACTAAATTAAAATAGTAGTAGTCTGTGGGATAACCTACCTTGGGGAGTGAGGAGTTATCCCGTTTCTGTCTTATTGGGGAGGTACCGTTGTTCCTATAAGTCCGTTCATAAGGGCACAGTGAGGTGTTGCAGGCCTTCCGTTCAGTCCGTTATCCATTATATGATTATTAATATATACGAAATTGCATAGAGAAGTTTCACTTCCCCCCATATTAACAAAAAATATTAAAAATAAAAGAAAAATAAAAATAAAAATAGATAAGCGTATACTCTATTAGGGTCCGGTAGGGGGAGGGCTTTACCTAGATTATCCCATAGTACAGTGCAAGTGAATCTGGACTGGATTGTGAGCGAAAATCCAACATCCAAACATAACTACTAGGAACTAAGCTATAGTCAGGGAGTTTTGAGCTTATTGACTCATATATCTACGTTTTTTCGAAATCAGTTAAACTAGCAGAGATCCTCCTGATCTGGAGGCTCCTACTAGAAAACCACCTAGAGCTGCCATACGGTAAGGTGTAGATACACGATGATGTAGCATAGATACGTTAACTCTCTGGGGATCACCATGGATACAGACGTTGCACACTTGCTTGAACTAGCATCTCTACTTTACTTGGACCCCTCCGTGAACAATATATAAATGCCGGAATGAATTGAGTTGGGTACAGCTAAATTAGAGCTCGATACCCAGTGGAAAGAAAGTAACAACTAACTGTTGGATCATGCGTGGGAACTCCCTATATAAATAATTCACTAAAGCATAATTACATATTGGATATAACTCTGAAGAATATCTAAGAGGTCCTAAATTACATGTTGAATGCTGAAACGGAGATAATGGCAAATGAGATTAACAATAAGTTCAGCTGAGGTCGAACGAAAGATAAGGCTCTATAGGGCAGTCCTGACTGGGCCTTAACCTAAAGTAAGGTCCTGTGCTGGCCGACCCTATATTTATTTCAGGCGGTCTTAATCTAAACCTCTTCATCTATTCTCATTCCCATTCCCATTGATAAAACTATTTACCTATTAATTAAGTGGGCTAAAATATACGTGGGAAAGGCTTACTTTTAGAGAGTGGTGTATTCTCAGTAATGTATCTCTAGTTACCGAAATGATATGAGTCAATACTATTTAATTGCACCTCTGACTCTCCGCTCCTATTCATTCGCTTTAAGTAAAGAGAATAGTCGAATTAGGCCGCTCCTTTTCTATCGGTATTATTCAAAGCAGACTTTTATCCCGACAGATTTCATGCATGCCTAGTTTAACTTACTGCTCTCTCGTCCACTATACTTAATCCTCTAGACCCCAATCAGGTAATTCTATTTATCCAAATTAAGGGGCAGTCCATCCCCAACCAACACTTAAGGTAAGGTGATGAGCGAGTAAGGATTCAAGGCTTAGGCCGCTACTTAGAGGAAGCCCTACGTACCAAACATACACTTATTCAGTCAGAGAGTATCAAAAAGCTTGGCTAGAGCTATCCGCGTTCAGTTTAGAAAGCGCGCCCGCTTATGTTATGGAAAACAAAAAAGCAAGCATGGGTCGACACCTACCTTTGCGTGTGACCTCAAACAAGCTCGCACGAGGTAGGCATATGACCTATTAAGATGTAAAGGTGGCTCATCTCCATAGGGTACCTACAATGATCATAGGCCCTTTAATATTATACTACCCCCATCTTTCGACCAAACTATAAGCGGCCTATATCCCTAACGGAACCCACCTCGATGGCGTTTTTCATAATCTAACGGCTCCCAGTAACCGTCGATTAGTGATTCACCCAACCTGAACTCATCAGATCTAGTTTAAGAGTGTTAGCAACTAGGAGGAATGCACTAGAATTACAGTGACATTGCCGGCCTCCAACTTCACTCTATTGTAATGATTCATGCTATCGTAAAGAGGAACCATGAAGTTATCCACGCCTGTGCTAAGGTCGTGTGGTACTAAGATAGTTTCCCAACAATAGGTAGAAGAGAGCCTGCCTCAATAACGTATTAATTCACCTTTTAGGGTAAACCCCAAGTATAAGAACGAAGTATTGAAAACCAGTAAGTAAGGTAAGGTGTAATATAGTGAAAGCCAGTAAGTAATTTTATACTATAGGATACTTAATTGGCAAGCCAATAAGTCCCTCTACTTTCTCCAGATGTTGACTTCTCTTCCCATTCCTTCTTTATATACAAGTTTACAATATATGAGTGAAAGGGTAAGGGTTAGTTCCTACCTCATTGAAGGGAAAATAAATAGTTCTTGGTTGGAAAGTATAGTAGTATTTTAAGGTTATAGACGTATATTCTCTCATGGTGAATACTTATTCTAGGAACCAATTTCCATTCCTTAGCCGCCGCGGAAGAAGGAAAATAAAATAGAGGAGACGGATGGATAGATTCTTGATTGAATCATGAGGTGTACTGCGGAGCCCAGACAGCTTGCCTACTGCTGGTGCTGGCCATTGGGAAGCCCTTGCACCCGGAACAACTTCCTACCGCCGTGCCGTTCCGGATCCGATGTGGGCGTTAAATCTTCTAGTAGTTAAACAACTTTTTTCCATATATTTATAGTCATTTTATATTAACGAAATCCTCGGAGTTAAAATAAATATACATTTTTTATTTTTGCATCATATTTATACTATATCATCGTAGTTAGATTAAATATCCTTATTTGTAAACCCTTACTGCATAATGTTGTCGGAGGCTCCATTAAGGACGGATCCCCGTTTCCCTCACAAAGGCTGTCAGAGTTCCACTAACAAAACTTGTCGGAGCCTGGATCCTAAGTGAAAAGACTAAGGGAGGGTTATTAAGAGCTTGTATAAACACATCCGTTCTGCATCCCAGCAATGCATTTCTCTACAAGTATTGAAAAGATTAAATAGCATTGTTAGATGGTACGTGCACTTATTAGCGTCACCATCATTCTCCAGCCCGCCTTCACAAGTCAATACGCANAAAAGATTCAATAGCATTGTTAGATGGTACGTGCACTTATTAGCGTCACCATCATTCTCCAGCCCGCCTTCACAAGTCAATACGCATCCACGCATTCAGTCCAATACGCACCAGCCCNGCGTCCCCATCATTCTCCAGCCCGCCTTCACAAGTCAATACGCATCCACGCATTCAGTCCAATACGCACCAGCCCACATCGGCAGAGAAGGGCGCACCGGCACTGATTNACGCCCCAGCCCACATCGGCAGAGAAGGGCGCACCGGCACTGATTGATTCACTTGATAGAACCGCATCTTAGGGGGTGGGGAAGTCACTGGACAATAGGCAACAGCCAACAGATTTNCCAGCACTGATTGATTCACTTGATAGAACCGCATCTTAGGGGGTGGGGAAGTCACTGGACAATAGGCAACAACCAACAGATTTGAGGTGAGGCGGTCCACCGATCCGATCAGGAGTGATTGAAACAATAGGGCATAGTAGTTGGAAGTAAGGCCCGGACATTTATTTCTTTATTAAAGTGATTGTCAACATCTACAGAGCGGGGTTGTACAAAGGACGGATCGAAACAGACAGACCCAAGTGTGTTTGAAGGAGGTCACCAATAGAAGTCTCTTAAGGTGTCATGAGAATGCTATAACCTTCCCCAACCCTCTCGGGAGGGCAGAGCAGCAATTTATAACATAGCAATTGGACTAGTACACCTTTAATTTCCCTTGATTATTACCAAAGGGTAAGGGCATTAACTATCCTTTCTAGAGGCCATGGGAACTAAAGCTCAGGCAATAAGTGTCTCCATAGGGGGCTTTCACTATGCTCTTTTTCATCATACCACCGTGTCAATGTAAGCACAGTATCTATAAAAGGCTGGTGGTAGTTGAGCTTGTAGGAAGAATATTTACTCATGGGAGGAAGGTGTTCTATTTTCCTTCACAAGTGACCCCAAAAGGTATTCAATTTCATGATTCCCCGTATTTTAAACAGCTTTTCATGGATTGTAGTAGGTCCGACTGCTATGAGGTCTGTCTACAGGTTAGGTTTCCTCTTTTATCCTATTTTAAAAGGAGGATAGGATACAATAATAAAGAAGCTTCTTATCTTTTTCAATGGATACTACTGGCTTTGCACTTGGATTGAACTCCTTCTCTTTTTCCAAGAATGGGGAACCTTTTTAACTTGCACTACATAGATTCTTGGCACTATAGCTCCGGCTAAGCATAGAGAGTAGAGCTAGGAGTAAGCTTCTTCTTAACTCAAGCTAAGCACCATTTGGAATTGAGTGCATAGGAAACCACCTGGCATTTCTACTGAACTGGAGTACCGGCATCTTCATAACTACTAGCGTTAAGTCTCCATTTTCCTGTTGGGACTGGGGTGGCCAGCTAGCAAATCACACAAATAATATGGGCCACTTACCTTCCTATGTAACCAAGAATGTATTCTGGTTTAACCAACGGGGAACTTACTTATCCTTCCTCTCTAATGGCAATGGAACTTAATGCAGCATCATGGACTAAGATAGTCATAAACTGCCATGGGACTTTATACTTCTAAGACTAGTAGTTGGATGGACTAAATAATTAGTAGCAGAGCTTACGGAAACAACGACGAACACTAAGGGAATGGGATCAATTGAACTTACTATGGCTAAACTCTTCAGGTTTATATGGATTTATAATCTCCTTCCTATTGGCTATGGAAGGCCTGGGTGAAAGGGTATGCACCACCCCCAGAGATCAACTTCCGGAAATGGCAATTGTCAGTAATAAAAACAAACTTGACTTACCCCGATGATAGAGATAGATATCATCGTTTGGGGGATCTACCCATTATACTGCTCCAACCTTATTGGATATCTGCACTGTATTTTGTGATTAGCGAGACCCACCTTTTCCATCGATAGCTGATTGTTTCTTAGGTAAGTGAACCGCTCCCGAGCAAGCAGCACCCATATAGAATATGAGTAACCAACACGAATAAAGGTAAACACAAAAATGACCGGAATAATAACTCGCATCCCCAGCGGGAAACGTGTGCCCAGGCCCAAACTCGTCGGGTCATCTGGATCATCTGGAACACGCATCGGGTCATTCATCATATCGTCTCAAAATAATGAAAGGTAAAGCTTTGAGAGTATCTCGTAATACCCATCCAGATAGTAGGACGAATATACAAGAGGGAAAATATTAATAATAATTTTTAGGGGGGCATGAGGGGATAGAACAGCGTCAGCCGGGATCAATGAGGCTGAGCAATGGGACGAATAATTAGAGAGATTATTTAGGGTGCCATCATCTGATAGCAGGATAGATATTAGGTGCTTATATAAAGGGGGTAAGGTTATGCTTATATAAGTGGGTAAGGGGGGGGGGGAGTGGATGTGAGGGATAGATACCAAAGTTAAGGGAGGGCAGCAGTGATGTGTATATTTTTTTCTCTTTTATGTTATGCGGGAGATATTATGTAAGCTACCATTTAGCTACTATTGCCATCCGACTTCGTCGATATCCGTATCCTCACGTAGTTCTACTTCCTGGTGTTAGGATTTTATGGAGTTTTTTACAATACTACTACTTTGCTTCGTCGTCGTGGTAATTATGCTCGCGTATTAGCTTTTACAGAGTGGGGCGAGTGCAATAAGTTGACAAGTGGGAGGTTCCGACACATGGTGGTGTTATTTACTAAGGCTCCCTTTTTAGTATGAAGCTCAAACACATGGTGGTTATTGGTTAAGGCTCCTTTGTGGTGAGTGGTTAGCCCCCACCCAATAATAACTTAAAGTATAAGAGCGATCAACTTCTATTTCCTTTCCAATTGCATAGTCAACTTGTTCTAGCAACATGTGTGTCTCTCCCATTATATCGTGGCACATGGGTTACAACATCTTTTATTTCGTTCGTTGGGTGAATAAAAAAGCCACCAAACAAGCCAGCATAAATAAAAAGAGAAACAGGTGGGCATGACAGTGTACTTCAGGTGTTTAAATCCCTAGGTTCATTATTCCAGCTAGCAAGATAAAGGCGCTGAACTTCAAAGCAATAGCTAGATGTACGAAAGAGAAGATAAGATTAATAGTATAACTGAAACCGACCTGCCTATTTAGCACAGATTAGATACCTGTATGCATTACAATTATTATTGTATAGTATATATAGTTCAAGCGCTTTATATATATATCTGGTCGGTTACGTGCAATTACGGGTCTCGATGCCAAGCGAGGCGGAATAAAAAGAATAATGAAAATTCTTTCAAGCACAAGCAGCGGCTCATTACAAAGAAAGCGGCTCGGGTTCGAGCAAGAGAGAAGATAATGAAATTCTCTAATCGGCAGGCCAGAAGCGTCATGGATCTCCCTCCAATAGGGACTTCCTTTTGATATACCTTCCTTATACTCAAACCGCAAGAAATAAAAGTAGGCTATCAAATAATTAACCAGCCCCAGAAGCATTGGTTGGAAGGAAGAAGGAACACTCACGGTAACACTAATACTTATGTATGTTTGCTTCCCTCTGATCACCTGATAAGCATGAGTATTTAGGTAATAGTTAAAGAGCACCAGAGCAAATTAGCTGGTCTTTTCATTCAATTTGACGGGCATGAACGGATACATGAAGTAAGGGAAAATTTATGTTATCATTGGTTCAATAGAGAAGGACAGGGTGCTTTGGAACCAGTTCACTTCCCATCATTCACTTTGAAAGAAAGCACTTTAATAATTATTACTAAACATTTATATATGGAGGGAGCATCTTTATGCTATCTCACGCATACAGATTTGCTAGGCAGAGAGAGAATAAATCCCATAGAGGCGGCCTTGGCTTGGCTCGCCCATCTTGTAGAACAAAGTTCATACCTATAACTCAGTTAAGTACGNCTCGCCCCTCTTGTAGAACAAAGTTCATACCTATAACTCAGTTAAGTACGGAACCTTAGGGCCAAAGGAGGCTAGAAATAAATAAATATATATTTAGGGAGGTTCCCTCCTAACCTAGCTAGGAGGTGTTGGTTTCATCTCTCCCTCCCACGCCCAAGCCAGTAAAACAATGCTATTTATATTTATACTTATAAAGTAAGGGTAAAAAACACATCACGCCGAGCGATGGGGAATCACACAGCGCCTCGTTCGTTGGGCTAAAGATAGCGATAGAGCTAGTTCGAGCATGCGGGGGAGATCCCACTGCGTCTATCTGTCTGTAAGGCTTTCTAGTTTGGGATGGTGGAAGTAAGTAAATCGAGACGAGAGAACGCTGGTAAGCCTGTTCTACAATCTACCTACCTAGAGACCTACTCTCAATCATAGAAACCCCTGGCTGTCTAGATTTAGCTCTCCGACTTAATAAAAATTTACACGTGAGATTTTATTTATCCTGATCACTGTATACATGCTCGGTAATGCTTTTGTTGCATCACCTAAACCCACCTTAATTTTAGTACGTAATAATGATATGACATTAACACATTCTTTGTCTCACAAATACGTGCGATGTTACCTACGAGTTTCATGGAAGAGAGTAGCGGTGCGGTAGGGCCATTATGGAAAGGGAGATGCTTTCTTCAAATATTATGCTGCTTCCTACTTCATGAAGGTTTCACAAGTGAGAATAATATAAACTTAGAGCTATTGGGGATAACATTGAAGATGAAGAACTTGTTACCGTAACTCTCAATGGTTTCCCTCCCTCATGGGGATTCTTTTGTTCAGGGAATTTGTGCTTGTGACAAGGTACCTTCATTTTATAAGTTATGGGCTGTGTTCAATAGTAAACAAGATTATTGTAAAAGAACAAGTGGAAGGAACTTCATGATGAGGAAAAGCTATTGCAGCTCATGCAATAAAGGGCAAGGAAAAATGAATTTGAAGAAGAATAATGCTGGTAGAATACCAGATCACAAGAAGGATCTTTCAAAGATCAAGTGTTTCAATCACAGTTTGGACACTTTGCTTACCAGTTTATCAAGGGAAAGTAAATAGAAAGCAGCATGCATCTACAGCTGATGTGGATTCACCACCTCAGAAGGGAACCTAAGCATGATGATGAGAGACAAAAGGAATTCTTCTTTGTCTCAGCTCTTACAGGTACTATCACTTATGGAAGTGATGTTTGGCTGGTGGATAGTGGTGCCTCTAGGCACATAACTGGTATATAAATACTTTGATTAGGGTTACATAAAAGGATTAAGCCTTACAGGTGAAACCTGGTGACAATACAAAAAAGAAACACCCCAAAGATAAAAAATGACGAGCCCTAGGCAATTGCCAACTATGCATGGTCACAACCCGTGGACCCAACCCAACGTTCTTCAGTACTAGGCGTGGTTGCTGCAACCCAATAGGCTATTTTATATTTTTTACTTACTTTCTTTTCGTTACTCACTGGCTGTTACTGGCTTTTCGTTCTTTACTGGCCGTTTGGAGGTAAAGTTCCGACAGACGCTATAGCTAGGCCTACTTATCTGGAAATACCCGACAATTTATACCTATGCGTTCCTACCAACCCGAGCGTGCCTATCTATGTGTAACTACCCATATTTGGATTTCTACCCGTCCTCACCTTACGACCTATTTTTGCCTTACTAACCCACCACCTATGCCTACGACCTTAACCTTACTACCCATGCAGGCCTACAAATCCTACCTATGCTAACCACCCCTATAAGATATCTTTACTGGCCTCACCACGTATCACAGATGCCGCCTAAACAGGTCCAAAAGGAAACAGATACCTTTACCCTTTTTCCAAGAGCCAAGAGCTTTTCACCAGGAAGGAGACCTTATTTAGCCAAGTCCAACAAGTCCACCCAGTCCGTATAAGGCACCGCCCGGTAAGTTTGCCCAGTACACCTACTCCTACGGCACTAGATCAGAACTATACACTAGGGAGGGGATATAAACAGTCTTTCGAGAGGGGCTAGAGGAGAGAGGCATTCGTTTATTGTCCTCATTCGTTGGTCGAGTCCTTAGTACTACTCCTTACTCTACTTACTTACCAGATGCAAATGATAGGGTTCGAATAATCTTTTTTTATCCTCAAAACTTATAAGGCCGGCACAGGACGCATCGTTTCAAGCGGGACCAGGACTTGACTTGATTTGTTTTTCAAGAAAAATAACTATACATCATTTCATAATCAGAATATAACTAATCTTTATTCATTCCGGGTTATACTTAATATATCTTATTTGGGGATCTTATTCGGGATTAGTAACTACCTAGGAATTAAGGGTAGGATAAATTTGAAAGGTATATCTATACGTAGATAGGGCCTTGTGTTTTTAACAGCTTTCAATTTTCTCTTCAAAAGTAAACCAAAAAAGTGTTCGATTAGCGGTTTCCCATATTTTTAGTAGCTTTCAATTTTTAACAGAGAATTCGCTAGTGAAACGGCCATTGCATTCTTACATTTCTATTCTCTTGTCTTTGATCGAGCGGCACCACCTAGTAGGAATAATAGGTGTGAAGCCGTTCACAGAGCATCACCTAGAAGAGCTACTATGGCAGAGCAGGGCTATATGTGTACCCGCATGCCTACTAATGCCTCAATCACTAAGGAGAGCCTAACGGGTATATATGCTAGTGAAAGTGTAAAAGTACCCATGTTAACATAATATAAGGGCCAAAGTAGAGTCAACCAACAATTATATTAACCCAGCAGTGGCATAAGCACCTTTGACTAGCGGCTTTAGGCAGGTGGCGGATTCAACGTATCCATGGCGGTGAGATAATATAGTAGAGTAACAAGTGGTGGATATGTGAGATCATATATATTAATGTATATACACACGTAGAGATGCTTGGATACGAGGAGGATTTTTTTAAGAATCAGTTCTATAACGTGAAGGGGTACCACCTATATCGGGTGAGGTGTCTCACTGGGGACATCCCCTTTATCTCGGCACTGACTGACTATGACTGCTGGCTACGGCTATTATTGACTATGCTTTATGGGACGGTCCATTACCTCTCGGCTCTGCTGATTGGTTCTTATGGGCAATGACTGGCGCTTAAACCTGGCTTAGTAGTAGTGGACCAAGCATCAACTAATTAAAACTAAGATTTACTACTCCGGGTGGGTTCAACCCAACGTCTTCATGTAGTTCATAGCAGATAAAAGGTCTCTATGCTTACATAATATAGTAACCTGTATAGTAGATATGCTTGTGGTCTAAGGGGTTAACACATCTCTATGGCGATATCATAATATATGAACCACGTAGAAGGGTTAGATGTTCATTGCCAGCTAGAGATTCCAATATAATAGATATGAACAACAAAGAAATATGTGAGATAATATAGTAATAGGTCATAGTATGACGATATGGCTAAGATATAGACTAACTCACCTCACCTGATGATGGTGTGCCATCTACCACCCTATGTGTGTGGTAGTGTAACTTCCTTATAAGAGCGTAGTATCGCTCCATGCGGTTTTGGAACCTTATCAGCAGCAGTTGTAATATAGTATTGCCCCATCATCCTCAAGGTAAACTATCACAATGAATTGGAAAAATGAATCGGAAAACATCTCTATAACTATAAGGGGTAACAATAATTATATATGGCATATGAACACGTCTCTATGGCCATATCCTATATAGACGTCTCAGACTGGGCCTGGACAAGGTCTTTGTAGTAGATCCGGTTGTTCATGGCAATGGCAATTACAACTTCTCTATGCGTGATCATAATATTAATATTTCATTGTTGCTTCTTATTAGGACAAGTTATAGACTATGTATAAAGTCCAGGTGAAACGTCTCTATGCAACTATGAACACGTATTTATGGCTGTATAAATTTTATACTATATAAAAAAACATGTTAAATATATTTATTCTATGTAGATATGGAAGTCTAGTATGTAAAACGTATACTATATGCAATTCTAAAAACGTATAGCCAGTATCAATAGTTCTTATTTCTTTGTAAACGTCTGTATGTATGCGCTGACAAACCTGTGGCAAAGACGTAGATATGCGAGTATATATGTATATCTATTCTCTTTGGCTACTCCTCCTGGCCAACAGCATCTGTTAAGCGAAAGGAGAGAAGGAGGCAACCTATAGCTTCTTCGCTGGAGCTATTTGAAGTAGTTATGATTAAATATCTATATCTATATATCTATATATATATATATATATATATATATATATATATAAAATTACCAACCCATAGCGGAGGGAGACCAGCCTCTTCTGGGGCGTTGCCTAGGAGTGGAATTTATAGTTATAGAAAAGGAATCGGGAAATGGTTGAAAACGTGGATATGCACGTTTGGTTAGGGACAAAAAGAAGCTTCTTCGCTTGCCGCCCTTCTTAGAAGGGTTCTCTTATTTCTTTATTTTTAAATGGCAACCCATGGAGAGCTATGGAGACCGGACAATATATTTATTCTTCTCTTTTTCGAAGAATGGAGACTACAATGGAGCTTATAGCGAGAGTCCTCCGGGGGGGCTGTACCAGGTTTTCCCCTCGCCAGGATGCTACCTGTGCTGGTGGGAACAACTATATGACAGTTATTCACCTGTTGTACCGCCTATGAACCTACGCGGAAAGATTCAATTTATAAATGCAATTAAGGCAGCTATAGTGTCATGGGCTTTATTCTAAGGCTCTAGCAGCAGCTCCAGTAGGAGTAACAATAGTAGCAGCATAGTTGAATGTTTTGATGGGACCCACGGGAATGGACAAGGTAAAATTCTCCATGTGGCATCTTATATTGATGTCTTTAGCCAAGGCGAAGTTGGTGCATAGGATTTACTTAGCTATAGCAGATAGAGGTAGTAGCACCCAATAGCCGCAGCATAGTTTATTAAATAGGCCTTCATAGCTAAGTTTTTAAAAGGCCTAACTCAGAACATCAGAGTTGTGTGGCATTGAAAGATATAAAGCAGATAAATGGGGGAGCCCCTGGGAGTATGATCACCATTTTGGGGCCTTATGAGCCACCTTTTATACCTGATCCATGAGATGCAACACAATGAATCATTTATTGGTGGGCCTTATACCCCCTTCCATTCATGTACCAAACGCAGCGTGAAGCCTTGGAATAGGGCATGAGGGGTCTATTGGGAATACCCACATGAATGTTGTGACCATGCCTCTACTAGCCCCTTGAGCTTGCACAGTTATATATATATATATATATATATATATGCCCTTCCTTATTGAGCAGATTAAAGAGCTGGACAAAAATAAGGCAATAAGGAAACAAGTATGGTGTGTGGTATGCAAGAAAAAAAGCCATTTGGATAACCACTGCCTAACACTATGAGCAGGAGTTATTGCACCCAACAACTAAATCCTGGCTCCCTTCCTTCCTGGGTCGTACATCGAATGAATATAGTGATATTTACATAAATTTTTGGGATTCCCCACAACACTGACCGATATTACCAAAAAATCCTATACCCTCGTCACCCTATTCAGTGACTTTTGCAAATAAAACACTCATAACTTAGAGAATTGTCGAGCCCTATAGGCTCTTGCAAAAATATTTGATAGATCCTCTTTTTATAGTAGAGGAGAGTAGCAATGCTCCCGTTGGAGGAGAGTGTGGAATGCTTGGAGGAGGCTATCGTGGTGGACATTGTGGTGGTCGAAATGGTCCTGTACGATTTTACAACTGTGATGAATAAGGATACATCTCTAGGGATTGTTCTCATCCATGAAGGCCTTGGTGTGGTCACTGCGGGACCATTGGTCATGCGACAGAGCACTGCAAATACTTACTATATAAGTAGGAAGCTTGAGTGCAACAACAAAATCCTAATCTGGTTAACTCAGAGCTATTAATCATTGGAAATGATGGGAGTCACATAATGAACGTTGTTACATGAGGAGGAGCTTGCATAGGTGGCAATAGGGAATAATGCACCCTTTTAGATCAATAAGGCTGCTCTTGCCTAGATTTTAATGCATAACAAATTCTTTTAGAAAGGCATTATATATTATGTGAGAGGCAGCTGTAACCATGAACACTAGTGTAGGTTCCATCCAGCGCAGCTGTTCAAATTCCTACCAGTAGTGCCAGAGGTGAAAGGAGATCTCAAGGGCCACAAACTAGTAAAGTAGAGGATACAAGATCCTTGGAGGTTGTACATGACCTCTTCCAATCCTTGATCAAATTTTGAGAGGATGAGCCCCTGACTAGGTGGTTGCAGATGACTTTCAAACAGTCAGTGGATCGAAGGAGGAGAGGAGGAACCTCTTAATGCTCCTCTACTCAATAGACATGCCCGCAGATTGGAAAGTATAATAAGTTGCAAAAAAGTCGAGAATATAGAATGGATGCCAAGAGTGATGGATATGATGTTTGGGATTTCATGATAGACTTGCTAGGGGTTTAAAGTGAATACCCTACCAAAGAAATCCTAAGATATGATGGGGAGCCCACGGTTTATGTACTCTCCCATTCAACTGTGGCTAGCTAACCAATAAAATAAGGGTCTATCCGAATAGCCACCTATAAAAGACGTGCTACTAGGTATGCTACTCGTTTTTCCTTATATGGTTCTTAACTAGGTGGTTGGAAATTATAATCAGCATCTCGCTCTCTAGCATCAGGATCGAGATCTCTCAACTCTTCATCTTTCCCACCCGTAGCAGTAAACGGTCTATACTCTTTATCATATTGGCCTCCCTTGGCATAACCATAGATATATAGGCAACCAGCCGGGTAGACACATCACAGCCCTCATATCATATGTCGTTATTCAGTGATAGGTGTTATGTTGTCGGGTAGCCTGCAACGTAGGGCCTAAGGTTGTCTATTTTCCTCGGCAAAGGATCAGCTCGGTGGATCATCATCGACTGGCTCAACAGAATAGTCTTTTTATCAAACTCATAAGAATAAACTGCTGCTCATGCTTTCATGAGATAAACAGGTAAATACGCAACAACAGGTGGGGTTTGGGGTATGGCCTTGACTGAGGGAAATTATATACTTTGACCCGTTAGCCGTAACTTTTCATTAACAAAATACACCTCTATTTCATTACCTGTATGAGACTATGTGTCCTCTATACGAGATATCATAAGCAGAGAGGAGAACAACTCACTTAGTAGTTTTCTCAGAAATCGGAGAACAACCTACCATTTAGTTTTCTATCATAAACAGTAACCACCACCTAGATTATTTGTTGAGAGTGATCATATATAGCAAAAAGACCTAGATTCCCTAAGGAATTTAAGTTGCTGAATAAACCTTCAATGAATCGTTGTTGAAAGCTGGTGCTTCGTCCCTTGACCTGGTACACCCCGTCGGTCACTCCCGTGCACCTGTCGGTTTGTTCTTTCCGGTATAGCAGTTATTGGCCTGTCGCTATTACACAATAGATAATCCATGAATTAGATTAGGTTGATGTGCTCAGTCATCAGAGGGATTTACGTATTGTGTCTATATATTAGACACCCTTTATTAAATTGTGATTAATAAATCATAGGGAATTATACATATTGTTCTTTCACGATACATTTGGGACTGATTAATGAGAAAACTAGGAGGGTTATTATCCTATTTATGATAAACCTAATAAGATAAGTGGGTTGTTGTTCTCCTCGATTCTATGAAGTGTACAAAGGTTATGTAAATATAGCTAGTATTGTGCTTAGAAAAATAAATGTGTTGCTTAAAAGATTTGGTTGTTCTTGTGGTTCAATGCCTATCTCGTATATGAAGAGGAATCTGGTTGACCCTGGTTCAATGCCCATGATGCTAGAGGAAAAGATGTAGAGTTTGGGCTTCTTAGGTACTTTTACCCAATTTACTACAGCGGAAAAGATTTATTTTTCATCGTGAAAAATTAGCTTAGTTGGTGGGTGAGACCCTCTAGCTTGTTTGGCTCAACCCGAAATGAATGATTGAATAACTGTAGTGTTCCATCAGTATATAAATATGGTTCAATTTTTATGATTCAATCACGTGGGAAGGAGTATCAATAATTAGCTCCTCTGATAAAATAAGATTCTCTCAAGATAGAAGCGAACTTCATAGTTGGTTTCATTGAAAAAGGAGAGTCCTATAAAGTCAATGTTTCCACACAAGCTAAGCTTGCTGGTGGTGCTCCTGCCCAACCTACTCAGTAAATACCTTAAGAGTATAGTTTCGCACCATCAGGAAACCAAAACATAAGTACTTTGATCCTTCTTAACCTACACTCTAGCGATCAACCAATTACATAATTTCCATCTGTAGATTCTGTGGTGGAGGATTTGGCTAACTTTGGAGCCAATATTTTCATAATGGAATTAATTATTACAATTTTTCAGCAGCGCGCGCGCTGCAAACACCTTTCTTTGCGTACCCATTCCTTGATTCCCGGCCCGGGAAACTACTGCTGTCTAACTTATCTAATAATTACATATATAAAGAATGACTCTCAGTTAAGAGACAGAATGGTAATTACATATATAAATAATGACTGGAATGACTGGAATACGACTCACATCACTGGTGTTATTCCTGTTTTCTTCCCTACTGAATCTAGCATAATTACGCCGTGTTATTACATATATAAAGAATGAAGGGAAGACGACTCACCCATACCCACTATTAGCATAACATACTAGTTTGATTCCAGAGCGTAATCCGCACAATCATCAGAACCAACTGCTCCACCAGCTGGCTGCATCTACTACTGATTCGACTGCTATAAGGTAAGCTGGGACGGGAAGAGATGCTTTCGATAATGATGATGGGTAAGCTGCTAGAGCTACTGGATCACCGGGGTATGGAACTACTTTTGCATCTGGATCTGCTACTTATGATGCTGCCTATGATGCTTTCTATGATGCTTCCGGTGATGGTGGTGCCAAGGTATCCTTTCTTATTAAAGAGCCATACATATACCCAGTTTACTCAGTTGATTGAGTGAGTTGATCAATAGTGAAATCCAGAGCTGGTAGCCCTGGTTGATTCAGTGCCATCTCGCCCAGCGTATCTTCCTTTTTTTATTCCTAGGAAATCCAGATCCATTTGATCAGGATCGATACCTGCCAGAGCAGTAGGATATGCATAGATGGTTGACCAAGTTTCAATTCCTGCTTTAGTTTCAATGCCAATTCCATTTAAAGAACCAGCAATAGAGCATCAGATCGTGAGCCTGCTCATTTACCAGGACCAGGACTACCTGGCTAAGCATCCATTTGAGTTCAAAATAAATCACCCCATATAAGATCTCGCGGATCGAGATTGATACCCACAGTATAAGGGACAAAGGCAGATCCTGCAGAAGCAGGGGTGGGTGTATGGAGCAGCACCGGGAAAGGCAGGTGCAGAGATAGTAGCAGAGGCGGATGCAAAGGTGGCAGCATAGCTTTTTAGTTGATTCCCCGTTTCGAGATAGAGAGCCCGCAATGCTATTTTGGTTTTCCCTGCCCCCTGCCAATGACCATGTCTTTCCTCTGTCATGTTTAGGTTCCCAGCCCCTGGTAGGGAAGTGTATCTTAGTAACACAGCCGAGAGAAGTATCTCATTAACACAGATCATTTGACCATTGTTGCAAAGCTGATTCCAGTTTATTATCCATAACCAATGATTTCTGATGCAGATCCCACAATTGACCTCATTTATTCAATACTACCAAGATCAAAGGCATTACCCATAGCTCAATCTCGATCATGAAGAGATGCTGGCTAGCGAGGTGATGTATATAGTTTTGCTCCTTCCTTTCCTGTGGCTAGTGAATCTACTGGGATTGCTGCTTGGTAGACAAAAAGGGGTACTGGGTCCGTTTGAACTGCCGCTGGTGAATAATCTGCTCGCTATGAATCTGCTAGGTCAATGGGTGCAACTTGATAAATTGAGTAAATAAATCAAGTAGATTGGCTTGGCTACAGGGATTAAAAGAGTAAGCATCCGTAACCTGTTATTCCGTCTCGAGCAGGCAGCATAGTAGAGCCAGTTCAAAGAGTGCACCACGCGTAAGGTACAATCCAAACTAAATACTAGACTATATAGTATTAGATGGTGCAGTGCCTATAATACAATAAAGAAAAAGCATGGCATACTCCGGCCTATCATGAAGACTAAACAGGCGACGTTCCGTACGGACAGATATCTACCTATGACGGATCCCACAATAAAGCTAAACGCCGTACTCTCATTATACGGCGAAACACATAAAGGGAGTAGCTAAGGTGTAAGTAGCCAGGGTTTCTTCAGAACCCGTGAAACGAGTAGTTTATGCTGTAGCAGATTCAGTTTACCTTGTTTCAGTAATAGATCCTATCCCAGGTGTAAATTAAGTCCCAGGTCCCTTTCGTCTGGTTTCATATGTATATTTACACCCGTTGCATTCCTACCAGGTCGAGATTGAGCAGAGCCTATTCCAGTTCCAGGAAGGAACAGATGTAAATCGAGCTTACTCCAGTTGATCCCGCGGCGAAGGCTAGGGTGGAGGGAAAGGCAGTTCGACGGGTTAAAGTAGCTAGCACGAGCAGGATTTATCTAAGGAACCATTGCGAATATCCATGGAATTTAGATAGTTTCCCTCCTTCGGATGGTTGGCTGTATCCATATATCCCCCTATATCCCTTCGGACGGACAAGTTTCTTTTCTTTGGTTAGTTTTTCTAACTGAAACAATCTTGGCGGGATATTTAAGGAAGGCGAATTATTTAGGCACAGAGAGAGGAGCTGCTTTGGGGGCATAGCTGGTCTTTTCGGATCACACTGGGCCTGAGCTCCTTCATGAAAGCTGAGTGTAGTTCAACCCTCGCCCGAGTCCCATCAGCGGTGGCATTCCATTATCATCATATTTTACTATTAAAGAAAAGAAGGACTTATTCTACAACACCATGAGTCACTATATAATAAGATAATTGATCTTTGAATTCTGGTCGTAGTATATTTATATAGGGGTAGGACCATCACACTATAGATGTACATTTTATTCCCACCGTTATGACTCACGCTTTGGCCGGGTTACATTTATCTTTCACCATAGAAGAGGCTTTATTTCATATCCCTTCGAAACCGCTTCCCACAGGTCAGCTCAAATGATTTATATAAAGCGAACAACCGGCTCCGTTGAGTTAATATTTAAATATGTTGAATAATAGCAAATTTTGGCTTTTTGCTGTTATGAACTGCTGATTCAAAGCAGATATTTTGATGGAATAAGCTTGCTTAGCCATGTGATATGGAGAACCCTAATTACAGGGAAGCGGGAAGACCTCTATAGGATGGAATAGGGTGGGTCCTTATGCCAGCCAATAACCTATACCTATTTAGTCCCCGCCTTACTACTTATACCTTTCCTGAGCCTCACCTTCCGACTTATAACTTTACTTATTTGACCCACCTCACTACTTCTAACTTTACTGCTTGCCCAGCGTGAGAGGAACCTTTCAGTCCTGCTTGCCCTGATAGGACTGCTTATTGAACCTTCCTTTCGACGAAGACCTTTGCAGAATTTGCTCGGCAAACCCAAGCACCAAATAAATGGGCCATCCTCACGCATGGCCATCCCACACACCCCTGACCATCACCGCAAAAACCTGCCTGAGTACCTATCATTGACCATTCAAACTGCAATATACCCCTTAATAGCAGCAGGCTAGAACGTAACGTTACAGGGCCTATTTGCTACAGTTTCAAGTTTCTTTGCAGACTTATGTACACGTCATTCTCCTTTCCCTAGGAGGGAAAGATCTAAACTAACCTTCGACGTTAGCCTTTTATTACAGTCATTCTTTATATATGTAATTTAGCTTTTCCTTCTTTAAAGCACCCTTTAACTTCGCTAAATAAAGTTCGTTTCATTTGGTTTATCAATCCACCAGCAGCATTCAATTAAGCTGTTGGTGAAGCATAAGTAGATTACGCAGTTGATTCAGCGATAGAGTCCGTACGTAGTTTAACCAGCTTATACACCACTTCGTCTAGCACTCCTTCCCGTTATAGAACCACTTCCCTTTATCGAACCAATAGTCTCCTACGAAACTGGGCACTTCAGTAGCTTTAGTCGATTTAGGAGTTGAGTCTATGAATAGAAAAACTAGTAAGCTTAGCATATCTTTAGTCTCTTTTGTTGAGGAGAGACAGTCTCTATAGCAGTTCAGTATATTAAGGTTGGAAGCATTGAAATATCTGGTTTGATCGCTTTACTATTTCGCAGGTTAGCTGACGGCATGCTTCTACGTTGCATTGATGAGAAAACTGCCCAAAGTATGTTGAAAGCGCTTCATGGCGTAGCTGATGAGTCTGTCCCACATTGGTGGGCATTTTGTAGCGAAGGCCTACTATTGGAGTTTCTTTTCTTTTTTTATGCCCAAACCGCTTTTATGGTGGTTTCATTTTTCTTCGATTTCACAGCACTTTCCAACCGTAAAGGTGTGGGAACCCATAAAAGTAATATTTTTGCGGTTTGTCTTTAGAGTTTATTTCCTTGTATATTGAGTTTCCATTGACGAGGGGATTTTCCATCTAACCCAGCAAATCCAGAGATGCTTGACAGGGAACCGAGGGAAGCTTTCCTGATATCTTGGTTAAAAAAGAGGAAGGAATGGTAATAAATATTAAAGTGCCAGAAAAGTCCAACCAAGAATATCCTTATATAAGCGCCTCCCTTAATCCTCCTTTATTTATCCTATATAATTGGCAAATAAAAAAGGAGATAATGTAGGCAAAAGATATAAACTAAAGGGTAGGTTGGGGCAAGGAAGGTGATGGGTGGTCTGCTCTCCTGGGTAACGCGGAAGTAAAGCGAAAGTGCAAATCCCTTAGCGGAAGTAGAGCGGAAGTGGGTAACTTCTCTTCATACGAAATGAATTTGCTGAGGTGATCGTAAAGTAGCTGAAGGGAATGAATATATTTTTCATAAAATAACTTCTCAAGATAAAATACATTTTCCCAGAATGCTGATGATTATTTGTGACCTCTTTCTTTCAGCAGATAAAAAAGCACCTCAAGTACACGGTTCCTCACTTCTGTTTGAGGATCAGAGGTTTAAAATCTGTCAATCTTGCAAGCATTGGAAACCAATAATGTCATTATATGCAACCTGTGCCAAAAACTTATGGTTTCAAGGCTCCACCTATAACTAGGCCCTCTGCAAGCCAATTTCACAAATATGAAGTAGAGCAATGGGGACAACTCTTATTGCTAGTCCATGAAGCAATCCCTTGCATACATAAACACTTGACTTCATTATATAAACCTGGAAGCATTTACCATCAGTATATAGTAACTCCTCTGATTTCTGTCCCGCAGATGTGCCCAGAACAGTGCAAGTATAAAATTTGGTTAAAACAATTATTTCAGGCATACAGTACTTACCACCCTTCCGGTTGTTTCACAGCGACCTAAAAATTTTTATGCTGAAAAACTACATTGCACTGAAATATATATGCGGTAGTCCTGTACATTTTACTTCTGTGATACAAAATATGCAGTTGGGGGGCATATCCAACGTCCTTAGTATATCAAGTAAACTGGGACTTCAATCCAACTTCCAAAACCTGATCTTGCAGATGAGTTTGTTATGTCATGGCAATTATCATTAACGCTGTTCGATACATGACCACGCGTATATAAACCACGGTTTACGCTGGGAATGAAGAATCGGTATAAACCCTATTATTTTAAAGTAATCGATGCTATAGTGAGTACGCACAGATAGAACTATAGTCAGTAGCCACGGAGGTGGAGGCACCAGCACATGAAGAATCGAAGTGTCTGTCCTGTTTCATTTGTGTCATTGCTATGGGAACTATAGGGCCACCTGACGGAACAACATTCCTCAGAGCTCACATTAATGGAATAGATTTTTTCCTTTCGTGTGTCCGGGCTTTTCATAATTACATATATATGGAGTTTAGTATCGGCACCAATAAGGAACAGATTGCAGGTCCATAAACACCAAAAAAACATTGGAACTCCAGATATTGGAACGGAGTTGCTTTTCCCTCGGTAACTCCAGTCAAAATGGAAGCAGTTGGGTGCTTGCTTTGTTGATGCTGCTTGCTTGGGTGCGGGTCTGCCCACTTAAATGGCCCAATAGAGGTTAAATTAAGTACAGAAAGATGGCGTGATCAACCACATGTTATGTTGTTGCACCATTTTAGAGTTACTATAGGTATTTCCCATATAGAATAAATGTACTCCCACCTCTTTGGACATGTCAGGCGGGCATAATGGGCATAGGGTTACACCAAAGATATAAAAGTGGGTAATGGTAAAGCTCTTATTTCACCGAACCTTTCCGCCTATTTGAAGGCGATCCTTACGCGCTAACACGCATTTATCTATCTTGGTATAACACATTTTCGCGAGTGCTCCATATGAGCCAGCCACGGGATAAGCCGTGTTAATAAACACACGCAGCTATTCAGTCAGAAGATATTACTTACTAGCATGTACAAGTTGCTCCGAAAGCAAAGAATCACTTCTTCGTGCTGATTTTGAATTCACATAGTGTATAACTTTTAGGTGCTAAATACTACACAAGTATCATTTTACTCTCTCTCGTTCAATCAATAAGAGTTTACAATAGTTACGTAGTTTCACAAATTTTATACTTTACAACAGGGTGGGATGCGATTTTTTGGTCAGATTTTGGCAACTACGATCAAGTTATATACTATTTGGGGGGTTCCCAGGATCACCAATGGAACCATATCTCTGCAAATCAAACTTTGTTTTAGCAAAAAGGTATACCTCCGATCCCTTACAAACAAAGACCGGAGGTGGGGAGAGATATTTAGAAGGAAGGAATAACCTTAAATGCCTTAAAGAATTGATTTGACTACAGAAAACCCGAGATTGTGTTAAAGTGAGAATGTTTTATAGAATCTTGCACAACCCAAACTGCATGAAAGACACTACCTTACCTCTCTAAATGGCTCTATATAACCCTGCTATCCCTGACCAGGCTGGATGGCTCTTGGAAAATGACTCTACCCTAGCCCCTCCCTATCTGAATGTCTACTCTATCTGGCCCCTCTTCTCCCTGAGGTTTAGTTCTAGAACCAGGAGCTAAGGCAAGTATCCAGGCCGAGTATCCAAGCCACAACTGTTTACAACTGCACTTACTAGAGCTTCTAGCTATGAATTGTCTATTATAACCTTAAGGCTGCTACTTACTCCTGGCTATGACCTTCTAGCATCAGTTCTGTATAACTGGTGTATGAACTCACCTTAACGTAGTAAGGGTAACCAATTGCTAAGCTTATATTATTATAAGTCCCTTAATTAGTCATGATTATTCTTTAT
This sequence comes from Pseudotsuga menziesii, assembly GCA_001517045.1. NCBI lineage: Eukaryota > Viridiplantae > Streptophyta > Pinopsida > Pinales > Pinaceae > Pseudotsuga > Pseudotsuga menziesii. The sequence continues at coordinate 23,891 of LPNX011140449.1, forward strand.
TATTATGAAACTATATAAACTTTTAGTAATTTATACCCGTTGCTTAGTAAAACAGAACTAGAGAAGGAACACATATTACTTGGTAGATAATATATAAAACCAGGAGCATTACTCAACCCGGACCAGATGCCCAGGAACCCAGACCGCTTCAGAACTCCCTCGGTGCAGAGGGAACCCAACCAAGGCTCATAGCCTCACATAACAAATCAGGACCAGACTCAGTTTAGCAAAACGTAATAATGTATTAAAATAAATTTGTCAGTAGGTATCGGGAAGTATAAGTTATTTAGGAGCTGAAGGACTTAATAAGAAAAAAGGCATTGCATTGTATTCTTATTCTTCTACGGGAGCTATTTCACTCCTTAGCAGGAGATACACCCCTCCCTATTAGCCAACCACCAACAAGGCAAGATATTCTTCTTATAAAGGTTTAGAAATTTGTGGTAGAAGGGATTATATCTTATCATTCATTTTCTAAGGTCACGTTAAAATAGTAATTTCTTTGGTCGCGTACCCAAACCCATGCGCACCCAATTGAGGAAGTAATTTAATAATAATATACATGTCTGTATAATAAAATGCTCGTTAATCTATAACTAGGTGTTCTGCGAAGCTCGCCCCTATTTGGTTCTCCAAAACTAGGCCTACAGAATTAACTCCTCTTTGTTTTCTTTTCTTTCTGGGCATTTATAGGCTATGAGCGTTAGTGAGGAACCTATTCAACATTGGTATTGGAAAGAGCGAAGCCTTACTAAATAAAGGAGTATTATCCACAGGCTTTAAAGGAGGTTTACTAGAGGGTCTGATACCACTGCAAATAGGCTCATAGCCGCCAATAGGCGCCCATCAGTGTGTGTAGCCCCAACCGCACTCCCGCGAATAGTGCTCTTTATCCTACAAATAGTGCTCCCTATCCACAAAGAGTAGGCTGGTAGTCCAGAGTAGGCTTGAAAGCTATCCACCCAAGACCGCATCATCTATGTTCAAGCGTCGACTATCCACTTCACTGTGAACCGCGTTAAATCCAAGATCGCTAGTATCGGCTTGGGCCCCGCCCTTGATAGGAAAACTCATAAATGAGTGATCAAAGATACTAGATCACTGGGTTACCAAATAATATCAATCGCATCACTAATAATGAAGCTTAATGTTTCACGTTCCCGTACTGACTTATCGATCGATATTGGTTTACCGAAGAAAGCCCCCCCACTTTTCACAACAAAATGCCTGCCCCCAACCTTACGGAGGAAGCCCAGAAGCAGAAATGATTGAACAGGCGCGAAAACAGTCAGTCTGCCTCAGTTTCTACCAGATATCCGGGTGACATCAGAGGGGGAAGGGTATGTGTTGAAGTTGTTGGATTCAGGAAGCAATTATCCTGTACTTGGTTAGGTCGTGCAAAGAAAGATGGTAAGTAGTTCGTGGCGTAGAGTTATTAAAGCTCATAAGAAGTGTCATAAATTAATTATAAACGTAATAATTAAAAAGTGATTACTAGATAAAAAAATTGATTTCTTGAACCCGTATATATTGGTAACATCCCCGCTTGGATCAAACCACATAAAAGTATAAATTGATACTCCTTCTTCCAACCTGACTGAGTTTCCCAATTCAGTGCGTAACCCCGCTCCTACCACTATAATAAGCTAACCTTTTGAGCTTGCTCTCTTTTTTGGGGATGGCCTGAACTGTCCTGATGTCTCAACTAAGCTTGTTCGCACCTGGTAATGTAGGAATGAAAATGTATAATTGTCTCACTATATTAGGGCTGTATTTTCCTTCTAAATAAATAAGATATAAAGTCCACGCCAATGAGGGCCAAAGCTGGACAATGCATTTCATGCCAACGAAGGCCAAACTTGGAAAACCCTATCCCTAACTAGGGTTTATTGTTTAACATTCATGGCCCATAACCATAACCCTACCAAGGAAACCCTAATCCTAACCCTAATCTTATCTTACTGTCACAACTCAAATTCAGAATCAATCTAATGTCGAACTGAACTTTTTCAAATCCGGTGGAATTATTCTTCAAATCATGTTGATTCACGAAGTTGGTTCTCAGTCTTTGGATTTTATTGTAGTTCCTTTAATGTTGAGTGATTAGTCATTGGGTGCATGAGGTTTGTTGAATAGTGTTGTTGGTTGTTGATGAAATGTGAAGCATGTATTGCACTTAGTTTTATTAAATTACACTTGAGCATTGAATTAACTTGTAATTTAATGAATCCAAACTCACAATTTTTAATTAGATATATCCAATTAGTGTGCAAGTAGTGAGTTCATTGATACCTTGAAATACATTGTATTGCACTTATATTTATTAAATTACACGAGCAAGAACTTTGACTTTAGTGTGCATGTATTGAGATCATTGAAACCTTTAAATATAATAGTTTTTTCTTTTGACATAGTGCATTCATAAGTAATAGATAATCCTCACAATCAATACAATAGATTGACACAAGAACATGTGGAAACCAAAGAACAAATTCAAAGTGAAATGTATCATTCATTTATAACTGAAATGTCAATGTACATGTCTCCAAAAGCACATATATATCCAAAAGTAACCAGAAGTACATGTGTCTCCACAACCATCCAAGACTATCCAAGCCACATGTACATGTATCCAAAACTATCCAAGCCACATGTACATGTAAGTGAAATGTCAATGTACATGTCTCCAAAAGTACATGTATCCAAAACTATCCAAGCCACATGTACATGTATCCAAAACTATCCAAGCCACATGTACATGTAAGTGAAATGTCAATGTACATGTCTCCAAAAGTACATGTATCCAAAATTGTCCAAGCCACATTTACATGTATCGAAATGTACATATCCCATAAGACACATCAAAACTCAAGCTTCCTCTTGTTCTTTCTCAAGGTTGATCCTGTAGGCACAACTATAGGACCAGTGTGCATCTCTGGATCCTACAAATTAAATATCAATTGTTAAATTCAACTAACTATGTACTAATACATTAGCTCAATAAAATACCATATCTAACTTAACTCAAAAATTATCAAAATGTTAATGGACATTGCATGAAACAATTGGTCATTAATGGACATCTCACCTCAGTGAGAGACTGTGACAAAGGGGATTTTGTTTCCTGTGTAGAAAATGGAGCTGTTGGTTGAACATGAAGGATGGTTGCATCCATGGTCGAACCAAAGGGGGCAGGAACTAGTGGTGGTGGTGGTGGCTACAATCACTAAAGCTTGAAATAGTTAGAAATGTGCATGAATAAACAATAGACAACAATAACACACTATGTCGATATCATGTTCAAATAGTTGTACCTCTATGTGGCTTGTTGTTATTGCAGATACCACATTGAATGCTGCATCAATAACTCTTGCTGCTGGTGGCTACAATCACCAAATGTTGAAATAGTTAGACATGCATGAATAAACATATGCCAACAATATTAAACTATGTAACGATCATGTTGAAATAGTTGTACCTCTGTGTGACTTGTTTCCATTGTAGATGGAGCACTGACTGCTGCATCAACCATCCCTGCATGGTTTTCAATAGTAAACTCTGGCTCCTGATGTAGTAAACATAAAAATCAAACATTAACAAAACATTTTATGCACTGGATTTCAAGCTAACCAAGAAATATCATCAAAGGATATACAAATTACCATGGTATCAGTATCTCCATGGTCGTGGACAACTTGACTCTTCTAGGATTAGGCCATCTCATAAACACTTGACCCTTGTTCACATATGGCCTATGAGGAGATACAACTCCAGGAAATGGTCCAGGTGTTTTGGTTGGTGCCTATAGTCAACAAGAGTTCATGTAGTTAGACATGCATGATTCAATGAACATACATATATTTAAAAAATGACATTTTTTAAATGTTTAAAATGTTTACCTCCATCATTGCTTTCCCCCGTGAAGGATCTGGCATTTGCCAGTTTAATAATTATAAATATTAGTCCGTAGATAGCATTAGTGAACTAACATGTACAATGTGTAGAAATTAACAAATTAATAAGCATTAAAAAACTGACATTTTTAAAATGTTTACCTCGGTGTGAGATACGACAATGGGTGCTATATGAATCTATCCACCAACCAAGGGATCAGTGGATGGAATGTCATGCCTAGATATTTCCTCGGTCGATACAACCATGGATCCTACCTCCATCACTGCTTTCCCTCGTGAAGGATCTGGCATCTACAAGTTTAATAATTGTAAATATTAGACTGTAGATAACATTAGTGAACTAACATGTACAGTATGTGGAAATTAACAAATTAACAAGTATTAAAAAACTGAAATTTTAAAATGTTTACCTCGGTGTGAGATATGGCAATGGATACTATAGGAATCTCTCCACCAACCAAGGGGTCAAGGGATGGAATGTCATGCCCCTCTGTATAGTGTGGAACATGAAACTCTCGGGCGTCGCTACCGACATAAAGCATCAACTGCAAGTTCACAAAATTAATATATTAGCTCAAACTATACATATGTGTACAAAGAGGAAAATAAATGAAGAATTTATTACAATTAACCATATACATACATCACTCAAAAACCCACTGAAGACAACATCTGAAAAAATACCATAGCATGGACGACCACACGATGTGCACTCGTGAGGCTCAAAAGTTGGCTGGGAATGTGCTGATGGTGCTGCACTAGCAGATGGTCCTGTAGTAGATGGGGGTACTACACTAGTGGGTGGTACTGCACTAGAAGATGGTCCTGCACCATGACGACCTGGTGTATGTACCACACCAGGGATAGATGTCCCTTCCTCACCCATATGTTGAACCGTAGTGCTATGGTGAACAACGGCCCGTGCCAAACTAAAAAATGCATCACGTGTCTATGGAATAACACGATGTACAGGCGGGACATCTTGCTCAGGAAACTGCCTGTGAGGTGCAGGGATAGGGCGATCAATGTCTCGAAGCCTGGTATTGGGTTGGTTTTGGGGAATCTCCCCACCGATCCCCTGAAACGCCAATATGCTAAAATAGTTTACTTGTTTACCCAACACGAACTCTGCATACATCTTCCGAAGGAAATACAAGGGGATTTCCCTGTTGTTGTGTGGTGGCATATCAAAAACCATATACCATCTG
>LPNX011140454.1:4966-135146 GCA_001517045.1 Pseudotsuga menziesii
AGAGAGAGCACTACTTGATTGAATATTTGCATCGTTTTCTAATTCTTCAATGTCTTTAACATCTTCAACACCTTAATCAACATTAGGACATAAATATGTATCTACATTTGGAAATTATTTTAAAAAATACAATCATTTACAAAAACCAGTTACTGCATTTTAAACAATTTTACAATATTTGTACATACCTGGTTCAATTTCTTCCCGAGTTTGATTTTGAACCTTCATATCATCAACATTTTGATCCAAATCTCTATTTACATCATCATTTCTAATTAAATCATCATTAGCGATGTCTTCAATATTTGTATTCTTTTGTTTCTTTTTTTCATGGAATTTGAGTCTTTGCTTTTCATTATGTAAGACATCATCTCGAGTGCGATCAGATTTCATCTTTCATGTTTTTTTGTTGCCCATGATTATTCAATGTATACCTTCACCTTAGAATAAATTTCCCTCGAGAGAATCTTAATCATCAAAGAAAAAAACTCACCTTAAAAGACTTGTCCATAAATATTTCTCAAAATAATTAAAAAAAAATCACCATAGAATAAATTGGTGAAGAATTTTTAAGAAAATTTGTACCATAAAATATTTCCTAGAAACATCTTCATTAAAGAAAAAAAGTCTCCACCTTATAAGATAATTTCTAAGAACACTTTACTATAAACATTTTACCATAAAATATTTCCCAAAAGAATCTTTACTATCAAAGAAAAATAGCCTCCATCTCAGAAGATAGTTTCTAAGAACATTTTACCATAAAACATTTCCCAAAAGAATCTTTACTATCAAAGAAAAAGAGCCTCCATCTCAGAAGATAGTTTCTAAGAACATTTTACCATAACAAATTTTTCAAAAGAATGTTTACTATCAAAGAAAAAGAGCCTTCATCTTAGAAGATAAGTTTTAAGAACACTTACCATAAAAATTACCCCTCGTCTCTAACTGTGTAAAATGGTGATATTTTTACAAATGCAAAAATATGTGTATACATGACTCTTATAAATATGAATCTAAACGGTTTTTCGTAAAAACGCTTCAAGTTTTTTCCGGCCGACGAAAAAAACACAAAAAGGTTTTTCGACCGAACTCTTTTATGTCCGTTAAAACTAACTTTCGACTGAAATTTTATTGTTTTTCGACCGAAAACTTGTAAATTTTTAGAAATGGTATTCCATCCCATTTATGACTCTTCTTTCAATTTTGGAGAGATACGATCTTATAAAATACTTGAAATTTCTCCTCACAAATAATACCATTAGTTGCATAATTTAATCTACTTTCCATAGATGCGAATTTTGTTGAATTTGGTGTGATCCACTAATTTTATTTATTATATTTCTTAGAAGGTGTGTGGATTGCTTCAAAATTTAATAGAATTCATTGAAATGAAAATTCAATAACTTCTTAAAGACACGATGAAATTTTTTGTAAAAATCATGGTAGAAAAAATTGATGTGTTGTCTTCAAAAGGGTACTTTCAGTTTTTTTGTTTTGAATTGGAAATTAGGGAAGATGTTGTGTTGAAATAAACATGTTAGTTTTATGCTAGTTTTTCAGATTGGTCCACTTCAAAAAATTCTAATAATTATTGTATGCGGCTATTGGATAGAAACTTATAGGAAAATTTTAGTACAATATGTCTAGATCATCATAACATATTTTATTTTTAATGAACAATAGTTGAATAATGAATCAACTGTTGTCTAAATACATGACTATTTATCATAATTTCATTAATTAAGAACATACTATCAAACACTTGCAAAAATGACATATCAAATGCCAATAAAAAAATCTAAAAAATAACTGATAGAAAGCTAACACAATTCTCTACAAGTTTTGTTTTTACTACAAAATGAAATTCTAAAAACAAATCTAATTTTTATTTGCTCGAAGTTGACAAACTTGCAAAAGCAACACTGCTTTTCTCATAACATTCCCCCCCCCCACACTCCCCCAAATAGACACCCAGATTCAATGATTTCACCCCTCTCTCCCTAAATTCGAAATTGACTTCAAAGGTATTCTAAATAGCACATAGTTAACAAAATCTTGGAACTAGTTTTGAATTAGTTTTTGAGATCCAAATTTTAGGAAATTGTTGAGGATATTTTGGATCCTCATTTATTATTTGCTATGGGGAACACATGTATAAATAAGAGCTCCTTCTCCACCTGTGGGGGGACTCTTATAGCATTAGTCCAAATAATGATGGAATAAAGTTATACTTTCATTTTGATTGAATATAGATCTTAGCTTTATAATTTTTGTAATGTGATTTTATTTATTTTATGTTGATGTAGTTTTACTTCATCACTTAGTTTTGATTTCTCATTGTGTGAAGTTTATTTCTGCAATATGATTTTAATCCATAGATTAGTGATTTAAATGATTATTTTTCACAATGAATTTGCTTAATGCGATAATCTTATTTACTACCTTGGATCATATACAATAACTCGCATTTGGAAAGGATAGCTTTTAGATTTTATTTATGTAGATTACCTTTCTGTCATGTGTGGTGTGAACTTAGATTTATAATTTATTTTCCTGCATAGTTTGAACGTAGTCTTATAATTTACTTTTCCGGCACAATGTAATTTAGTTTTAGAATTTATTTTTTCCGCAAAGTGTGAATTAGTTTTAGAATTTACTTTTCTCGCAAGGTATGACTTCGTCTTAGAATTTATTTTTCCCGCAAAGTGTGAGTTAGTTATAGAATTTACTTTGCTATAGAGTATGCATTTAGTTTATAATTTACTTTCAAGTTACTGTGAATTTATCTTAGCATTTACTTTCCAGCATGGTGTGAATTTACTTTCTTGTCGTGTGATTTACTTTCCTTGCAATTTAGTTCTGGTAGTTATTCAATTGGTAGTTCCTTGCCAAGACTATGTAACTGTTCATACCATTGTTTGTAAGTAATGGTATTAAACTACAAATTCAAGTAGATAAACCAACGTAAGAGGATATTGTGGTTTTAACATACAATGCATGGTAACTCGCAAGTTCTCAACGAACCCTGGGTTGACAATTAATGCACACTTCTTAGTTGTGTTCTAAGTAATTAGAAGGAAATTAAAAACCTCGTCAAGTGAAGTGTGATTTTTTTCACTTTATTTTGGAGAAATTTTGAAGAATATAAATAGATCTCACACCTAAGGGTTCACCACAATATATATTTCTACTCAAAGTTATTCAAGTTAAAATGTCGCACCTTTTTCAAACCTTGATTGGAAGATTGTTTTATGGATGACTTGGAACTGAGGTAAATTTGAAATTTTGGCTCTTTAGCTATGAAACTTTGAAATTTTTTATCTTGTTGTCTCCTCTTTTCAATGCCGCAAGTATGACCTAATTCGTATGCTCCAGTAAGAAGTTATTGCAAATATCCTAACACTTGTTATTTTTGGTATTTCCATAAGAGAGAACTTGAATGGTCTGCCACATGTCCAATATTTTGGATTTGAGGCCGAAAAATATACCATATATACTTTGGTATGTCTTCTTTCTGATGCAACATGTATTATTCAATTTGTATCTTGCATTCCCTAGATATGACCTTTTCCCCCATAGCACATGTTTCAGAATAGTTTTTGGACTAGTCAAAACCCCTAGATTACAAGGTAAATATATCTAAACTTGTAATGTCTCAGGATCTAAAAATAGGACCAAATATATCTCGGACTATTTTGGAGATGGTTTTTTAGTCTCGTTGTCTAAAACCTAATAGAAAAAAAATTATAGCAAAAATTCCAATGACTCATTTTGAAGAAAACAATCCCTAGGAAAGAGCTACGATACCAAATGTTATGCAAACCAGTCCCAGAAATAACATAGGAAGAGAAAAAATAGACTAGAAGAGAGTAATGCATGCCTTAATAATGAATAAAATAGATGAATAGCAATCCTCTTCGAGGGGGAAACATCCTTACACAATGTAGTAAGTACATAATACAAGACAAGATACATGATTCAAATGCAAAGGTCTCCTTCATATATAGAGGAGAAAAAGAGGCACAATTACAACTAATGGATCCCAACTGACATAACTAGTATATTGATACTAATAACAATTGTCACTAATATACCAAGGTCGACATCAAGATTAGTATAATGTGCCACACAATAGAGGAAATGTGTCCAACATTTAGGGCTTAACATACACTGACTGATGAATGAAAGTTCAAAGAAGTAGGAAGATGTCGTAAAGTCTCAATTCAAATACAAGCATTTGAACTACAAATAATACTCTACACTCTAACACTCAAATATATGGATATGGTACTAGCTTCATAATGGTTGATGTAGTAGGGCACATATTCTGCCAACTTTGAAGAACAATTTATGGGGTTTAACCAGCAAGGTGAACGTTATCAATTATATGGTGTGGAAGGGTTCACTCAATAAAGGTGAATTACTATTAAGGAAAAAGAAGCACGGAACACATACAAGCCTAAAACAACATACGAAAGTCAAGTATGTACCTAAGAAGTATCAAGAGTTCATTTTCAATGAGCAAATACAAAGACTTCAAGATATTATTCACATCCTACAAAGGAACCTTAACAACAGTAAAAGTGAGAACCAAGTCAAGCCCTTAAAACTAGACAAACAAAAAGATGATAGAACCAAGATAACATAATTATCCATAGATAATACTATTTATTATACTTTGAGGACAAAACATTCCTTGAGAGGGTGGAAATGTAACAAACATAAACATAAATATAATGATAATAACAAAATAATTATACTGATAACAATAAATGTAGGTTAATGAAAAGTCAAAGGGTATATATACCTTCAACTTGTGACCAAATAATGTGTATAAGTACAATGTCACAAAGCTCATTATAATAATCATTTTATCAAATTTTCATTATTCAATATATTTTGATATACATTGCAAAAATCTGTTGTCAATTTAATAGTAGAGACAAAGACTGTTCTTACACTCCATTTGCTTAACTACTTGATTTTTCTTATTTATTATTTGATTCTTGTTTTTTAAATTCTTTATTGTTTTATCAACATAGTAGTGGATGTTAAATTCCTTGATTTCTCTCCCTTTAACCAACTTGGGAACTTATTCCTCATCTCATTTTGGTAATTCTTTCTTTTGAACTTTAAGACAAGGTGTGGGGGCTTGTCTAAGTTCCAACAAATTTTATGTCCAAAATCTAAGTAAATCTAAGTATTTATATATAGGGTTTTAGTCCAATTAAATGTTGAAGTATGTAGCTCAGATAGGAACTTCCATATAGGTTCAATGTAAACATGCTACAACTAGTTTGATTTAAATCTACTTTGTAATTCATGTTAGTAATAAAGTTAATCTTATATTTAGTTATTGAGTCTAATATAGTGTACTTTTATAAATTAATGTTTAGTCTAATCCTAATTGTACATCTCACCGAGATATTAGGGTTACAACTCAAGTATAAATGAAAAAAAAGATGGAGAGTTTAGATGCATTCACTCAAGATAAGTTTTGTTAGGAGGTGATTTAGTTCATCAGTGAGCAGGTTTAGAACACAATAGAGAAGTTGTAGTTGGGAAACAAACAAAAATATATAAGCATGTTCATATAGGGTAATTCATACAATTGTATGGATTATGTACGGACATAGCCATATAGTCGTACGAAACACTATGCACACTCATATGGTTATGGTTGTACTACGGCCCATATTAGGCAGTGGGTTGTTTTCTTGTTTTCCAATAAGTGGATTTTCTTGATAAGTGTGTAAATATGATTTTTTGGGTGTACTATACAATTGTTAGTTTGATAATTTACGGAGGTTTCTTCGTAAGATTTTAATTGTTAATGAAAAGTAGGAGTAATTACTTGTGTATTGTGTTTATGCTTTCACTTTTTACTTTCTATCTATATGTGTGATCGTTTATATGTAACAATTTAATTTTTATAATTAAATAACATTTGTTTTAGTAGAAAACATAAGGAAAACTATCACCTAGGGTTTGAAATTTTAACATGGTAAAAAAGCTTCTTTGATTGAGGGGATTTAAATATTTTTCGATAGTAAATCAAATGTCGAAATCAAATACTGAAAATTAAGATCAATAATTAAAGAGTTTCATAGGTAGTGCTTACCAAATTTGGGAGCTTTTGCGTTAGAAATCAAAGATGATGTCAACTACCCTTAGGTTTGAGGACATATTAGAAGGTGTCGTGAATTCCTATCTTGGAAATTCATGGTAACCCTCTTATTGGAAATGATCTTTGAGATATTTTGAAGGATGTAGTGACTTTTCCAATAGATTCACAGGTTTTCGTAGTGAATAATAAGAAAGAAGTGGAAGTTGTCAGACGATTTGTATGTTTTAAATTTGGTTATATTTCTTTATCAATCCGGAGTACATAAATTTGTGAAGTGCAATCACTTTATGTGCAGAATAAATCCTTTCCTAAAACTTCAAAAAACTATATTACTTACGCACTAATGATGTCTCAAAAGTAATATAAAACAACTTCTAAACAATTATAGAATTAAATTTCCTTCATTCTGGTTACTCTCGAATCAGTGATCAATAGGGCTGGTAATTGTTCAAACACGTGTCACAACATCATCTATGATTAATGATCATTGTTGTAATTGGTACTATGTCTCTAACCTGTTGATTTGATCGTTATGAGTGTGTGCTTAGAGACGATGGTGAATTCTATAGACAAGCAACACCATAAAATATAAAACAAACTTGAAACCAATTGTAGATTCAAAGTTTTTGAGACTTGGTTGCTCTTGAATTGATTTTTACTTTGTTTGAAAATGAGAGAAAATATAGTTGACAACCAAACTTATGTAATAAGAGATTATTTGTTTCACAAATACTCTATTCCAATCACGCAATTCAATTAATTAGAGTTTATGCTAAAGAAGTTATGTGTTCTTTAAGATTAAGACAAACATCGAATACAACATATATTGAATCATAGTTAGATTTCACATAACCATTAGCATGAAATAAAACTTAAACCAATATAATCTAATGAAGGGGTAAGAGAAAACCAAAACTAAAAGTATGGACAAGTAGCATTTATCTTGGAATAAGGGGGGCCTATCCTCCCAAGATGCAAGCTACGAAAGGCGATGACACACACTAACATGTTGTAAACATGAATAAGAAGAGTTTGTTAATTAATTTTGGAAATTACAAAGTGTTCAATCACATAGTTATTATTCCATCTATTCACCCCCTTGAGCAATCATTTATGCCCTTTTTTGATGTGGAATACGAAAGGGAAATACGAGGAGTATCATATCTTGTGATCTCACTCAAGATTGTTACATTTCACATCATATCTTATCCACAATATCAAAGATAAATCATGATTAATCAATCACAACCAAAGGATATTATAGATACATCCGTTTGGTCAAACAAATCCCCATGTATTTTTTGGAAGGATTTGTGATTTTGGTACACAACATTGATCTTTTTCTCTAATTCTGGAATTCTACCAATACACAAGTTGTAGTTTCACATGTTAATTAGAAAGTTGACCGATTTTCCAGCTCACTTTCAGAGGATTTGTTCAACATACAAAATGAGTGTGAGCTACTTCAAGACTTATAGAATACACTTTAAGTGTTGGATTCTTGATTCTTAAGGTGTTGCTACTCGAATAAATCCCATTTACAAGAACCTGGATTTCTTGTAACAAACAATAATTCAAAGATGTAAAACATTTTTTTAACATTATTTAAGTAAGAAGTAACAAGAATTGATGGATGAAATGAACATAATGCCCGAAAATATCCATAGTTGTAATTATTTCAAAGACAATGGGGATTTAGGTGGAAAAACGATAGGTTTGGTGAAAAGAGACAAATTTACTAAGTAAAAAGAGCACGATTATTAGTCAAAATAGGTGCAAAATGAGAGCCTAACATCTCCACCATGCTGAGGATGTTGCAGGTCCTCATGCAACTGGTAAAAAATATTTTGGTAGTCCCACATGCATTTTGCTCAAATTGTATGATAAGTGGCCAAAATATGCCTCTGTGTACTATACCATGCATTTGTTGACTTCTTCCCATACTAATATTTGTTCAAACTCATCCCAATGTTGAGCGACCTTGTAGACTTTCCTAGCACACCACATTAGCAAGAAGTGGAATTTGATCCCTATCCACTTACTTTCATTCCTTCTCAAGGAATCAATATACAAATGAGATTGAGTCATAACTAGGCAGGAACAATAGAAGAGCCATCAAATCCCTTTGTTGTAGTATATGAGGTAATAGTTCCCATGTTTTCTAAAATGACACTACATCATCTAGAGTGTGTTGATTACAAATATTTTTAAAGTTTTGCATGTCTATCCTCTGGTTTATTCTAAATATTTTTACCTTACCAGAATCAGATAGGAACTCTTGATGATCTCTAATGAATTCCTTAGGTATCATATGATCATGTCTAATCATTACCCTTTAAATGTTTTCACTTTGCTCATAAATATCCATATCTTTCTTCCATTTAACTTGGTTTTTCACAAAGGAAGAAAAGGCTTTAAGTTGAAAATACCAAAGTATAGGGTTGGGATTTCACCTAATGTCTTCCTATAAAAATAAATTAAACCAGTATAGCTCACATAAAAAAAAATTACCTTGTCAGTGGACTCACAATACATTCTGATGAAGTTAAGAATGGTGTTGATTTCATGTTGTTTCCTTGAGGTTATCCTTTTGATTCTTAATTCATTCCACTTCTAATATAAATAGATAGAGTAGAATCTAGTAGGATATTTACAAGAAAGAAGTTATAATGCAAGTACTCCCATCCTCTATACCTCATTTTATTTTTCCTTCAACCTCTGGTATATTTTCTGTAGTTTTGATTTCCACCTTTTCTCTGCTCCAATATATTGAGATATCCATTGATGTTGCATCCTCTATACCTCATATTTATAATTCTCTTTCTAGATTATTCCTATGTCATCCATATCTTCCTTTCCTTCCCATTGAACATAATTAAGTTCAGTGGAAGATAAATCCAAGGTATTAGTGAGGATGTCACCCAAAATTTGGTTTATGAATTTTTGAGCACACTCCATATCCTTCTCATTGAGTTTGGAAAGTATAGAAGAAGGTGTAGGGGAAGAGGATACCTTTGCAATTGCTACCAAAATATCTTGTATGGTCAAATGCTTCTTGTTATTACTTTTGATGTTTGGTCTTTTTATTATGCACATACCATCCTTTTGTGTATATTTGAAGAAGTTGAAATTGTGTATTCATCTTTTCATTCTCTTTTCCTTAATTTATTTATTTGACCCTTGAGGCGTTCATTTTCAGGTTTCACATATATATATCTAAGACTTATAATTCTTCAATTTTCTTCTTTAATTTATTTATTTTCCTATTCCTATTTCACAATAAGGAATTAGACTTTTTTGGGCTCACCTTTTCTGCTTTATTTTATTCTTCGTGTTTTGGATTCAAATCCACAATTTTAAGGATTTTGGTCCAATTGAGTCCTACTATGTCTCTTTTGCTTGTGCTGGCTCCATAGGATTAATTTGGGAAAATATGGTTTGATGATGATGAGTGTTTTTTAAAACAACTTCCATTACTTTACTCCCCCCCACCCCCCCAGCACTAACTTATGTTGCTTAAAATTTTCCAATCAAGCTTCTTGTGATCCTTCTCTTTGTCATAAGATCCTTGAAATTTGATGGCATGACATGTTTATTTGTTCCATTTGATCCTTATTCTATGCTAGAATGTTTAAGTCTTTGAACTGTAGGGTTTGACTCATAGGCTTCATGATTTCTTTTAATAACCACATGTCAAAACCCTTTATTTAATAGAAATTGTTCCCAACTAATATTACACTTCTCCAAATCTTCTAAAACAATAAATTTAACTATCCCATGGCGGCATAAACTGTTGTTTGCATTTTTTGGATGTCTCTACACAACTTCTACCCTATTCATTGGATTTTTCCATCAAAAATAAGGACTTACTAGGTTACCCTCCTTTAGATGTAGCATTAATTATATTTGATAAAGATAGACAAAATTGTATTTGCATCCATCGATAATGTATTTCTGGATAAATAATGCAACGTTAGCCCATTTTCCCACCATCCAGTCTCTTTGTGCTCCCATTTCCAAATTTGGATATGGAGTCTCCTTTTTCATCAATCACTTCCACGAATTGGACTACAACTTCTGATTTTTGAACCATCTCTTGCTAGATCTTGACAATCCCGTAATTGCTACAATGAAATATTTAGAGACTAGAACTAACAGACTACCCAAGTTGGCACATTCTTGACCAAATATCAATGTGAATGCCAAGGTGTCTTCCTCATCAAACCCTTTGAGCTTTTCGAAAAACACAAACTATCCTGCATGTTGAAACATTTCCCTATTGGCTAGATCTTCAACAAACAATTCTAAGGTCAGTGGTTCCTGCATTTTGGATACTATCACTTCCTTTTTTTCCATCGAGGAAAAGATTTCTAATTCCCATTTTTCGCATTCAATTATTAATCAGCGTTCTTTTACTCAATACATGGTAGATAAGGAAAGGAAATGAAGGCGGGAAATCAATTATGAATTGGGAATAGGGTTTGGCGTTGAAATAAATGGTACTACAATGTTAGTAAAATTCAAATTGGATTGATTTGATTACACATGCCAAGTTATGCACATGATCCTTGCCAAATCAGGTGAGATAATTACCATAAATGGAGGCACTTTTTGATTGGATAGATCCAAGGTGCTAACGATATAGTAATAATGTGATAGATATAACACCAATTTAGGATGTAGAGGTATATAGAAATTATAAGGAAGAAATTCACCAATTCCATAGGAATTCATTCCTAAATACCTAAGTTCCCATTGAGTATGGTATATTGGTCATTCATAAGGTTCCTGATTATTTATGTACTCAAATAAGAAAAATAACCATTTATCCAACATACTTGAGTTTGAGACTGACATTCCCTTGCACATGTCTATTGAGGAAGGATGGTCCTAATATTGAATTTACAATTTCAATAATATAAACATTATGCACCTAATCCTGGTGCAATTTCACAAATTTGGTTGACTTAAAATATTTTCCTCTCTATGTCGAACCTCTATGACCTAATCTTGAAAATGGAACATCTTGGAGATTTATTTTTATCGCCTGTTAATGTATTTGGAGATAAATTATGGAAATTCTGAAAAACTAGAAATATGAAACTGGTTACAAGATCTCGGGGTTCTTGTAAAGACTGATATTCTGCAAATGAAATATTTAAAGAACAACCTTTTGAACACTTTTCGACCAGAGACTAGGTTTTCGGGCAAGGTTAAAGTGCTGCTACCCCAAAGATCTGGTTTTCGCAATTAGGAATTATTTTTTATGTACCTTTTTTTAAATTTGTATTATTATTTTACTTTTTATTCATTTATTCTTTGAAAAAAAGGAATAAAACTGAGGGCGAGGAAGAAGCAAGTTGGGGGGGCCTTTTCTCACAACCTCCATCCCACTTGGATTCAAAAGATGCTTAAGAAAATCCTCTTTTGATTTAGGCTTTTGGTACAATTGTTGGGGCGCGCACCTCAACGGTCCTTAATATGGGTAACTCCGCGGGTTTTGACTCCAAATAGTCTTAGGGGTGTCAGGGGTTGAGTCAAAGTCCTCTATTGTAATAAACCCGCGGCTTAAGACCAGGGTTTAGGGTTTTGGGTGCCCATGGTTTGAATCCATGTTTTTGTAAATAATGTGATATAAATAGGCACTTGGGTAAATGAGAAAGGTTAGGCTTTTTGATGTAAAGAAAGAAAGGCGAAGCTAAGGCTGATTGTGTAAGGAAAGGTTAAGTCCCAGCTGTGTGCGTGGACGACCTCTGCAGCTGTGTGCGCAGAGGGTTTTTGTAAGAAGATTAAGGAAAGATCTGCAACTGTGTGCGCAGAGGCCTGCTGCTATGTGCGCGGCTTGAAGGGACTAAAGGGATCTGCAGCTATGTGTGCAGATCAAACTGGGGTTTTGTAGCACGTTGAATAAAACAATTTTGTGGACGTAACCCCTACACTGGGGGTGAACCACGTTATATCTGGTGTTGTGGTTTCTTGTGTTGTTCTCTTTCTGTTGTCTTTTATGCATTAATAACTGTATACATTTGATAAATTAGATCACCGCTAATAACAAGCTTCGCTATGAATTCCCTGTAGTGGGTTAAGCAAGTCACGGTTGTTTATCTATCTACGAAGTTGTATATGAGTGAATGATACAGCTGTGTAATTATTGATTAATAAGTTTATTAAAGGCTAAGGTACAGTAATATCCCTCTCTGCTTGCAGAAACTTGATTCTGTGGCACCCCATAGCTGTTTCGGGTGAGACTGCAACCTGCGCGCAAGTTGTTGCCGAAAGGGCCAACACCGTGGGTCTTTTGTTGGTGCGACATAAAAGGATTAAACCCGGGTCTGCCCTATTGCCCAACAAATTGGTTCCGTTGCCGGTTGAACTTAGTATCTGCTCAAGAGGGGTTTACCTCGTACCTCGAGGGCTATGTTCTGGAGGCCCTCTGTGATGGAAATCGGTGATTGGTTTGCTGAGACTTCTCTGAAATTCACGTAGCAAGAGAACACAAATCCGCGTTGTAGCGCACGTGACTTTTTACAAAGGTATGTTTTTTGTGATGCTTATGAAATTTTCTTTGGTAGTATCCACATAGATTTGCACCAGTGGTTGTCTAGGTTAACAGAGAGAAGGACGAACTTCCAATCTCGACGGTTTCCCACGTGGACCCCCGCAAGGGTCAATCTTGTGCAACACGTGAACAAGGAGGTATCCCGCGCTGTTGATTTCTGGACGACGCGAACATTGGAAGCCTTCGTGACAGAGTTTTCCATTGACACAAGTACCTCCTTTAGTGAGGCTGAACGGCAGTTCTTCAAAGGCCTCCGTGGTAAGTTTTTGAATTCATTAAGCTTGAGGATTAAAATACTATTGGCTGAAAAGGGTATATTGTTGTTTGAATCAGACTGCTAGCTTAGTAGTACTAACATCTGTTTGCAAGTGATAATACCTTCGGCGAGCAAAGTGGTTTGCTGCGAAGTGGAAAAAGGTACAAAAGAGATTTTGACTCCTATTCCTTAAGTCAGGCTACCGCGTCTTCCCTTGTAAATCTTGAAGAGTCGGACTCTGAAGAAAACCCTTCGGTTGGAAACCCTCCGGTCACCCCGCAGCGAAGCCCTGTTACCCCTGAAATTCCATCGCAGTCTGACAGTCAACCAAGTCCGAGTATTCCGGCCACAGGACACTCTGCCCCCGCCCCCCCCCCCCCCCACCCCCCCCCCCCCCCCCCCATCGACATCCGGTCCCCCTCCCAACCCTCCTAGAACCCCCATGGCCCACCTAGTTGATGACATTAAGCTCCCCATCTTCAAAGGCACGGGATCAAAGGACCCAAAACAGTTCTGGTTTTTATGTGAAGCAGTATGGAATGCGAAGAAAATTACAGACCCGGATGTGAGAGCCGCGCAGCTCATTACTTCTTTCTGGGACTTGGCTTTGACCTGGTTCATGAAATTCTCCAGTACTCAGAGCCCTATGTTAGATGAGATTAAGGCAGCCATAACCAAAGAATTTAAGAAGCCTAAATTGGAATCGCAAATCATCACTGAACTCAAAGAGATTCAACAGCGGCGTGGTGAATCAGTGTGGGACTTTGACCAGAGATTCAAAGTTCTACTGGACCAAGTTAGCTTTACCATTAGTCCTGCGTAGCACAAGGAATGGTTTATTGCAGCATTATTACCACATATCAGAACTCCCCTCATGCAACAGAAGGTTGCTGACCAGCAAGAGGCTCTGGAAATCACAATGAAGCTAGAGACTGCCCCTGTCAGTGATGATTCTGGTATTGCTCAAATCCAAACGCAGCTAGCAGCGATGGCCCTGGAACTTCGCGAGATGAAGAAGGGGAAACCCGATCGTGAAGAGGTTTGGTGTATGCAATGTCAGACCGAAGGTCACGATAAGGAATAGTGTCCTCTGGTAAGCAAGTACCTGCATACAGGTGCGCCGAACCCATTTCCCCCACAAGCCCTATATTGTGAGCTCTGTCAAACGACAGGTCAGCACCGGCCCGAGAACTGTTACCTGCTGCAAAGTTATGGACAAGGACCTAAGAACCCCTACTGTAATTTCTGTAAGTCTGTAGGTCACAATGAGGATGAGTGCCGCACCTATGATGCCTACCGGGTGCACAATGACGACCCAAGTAATGATAGCTACGGTTACTAGGGGGGTGCCTCCGGTAGAGGTTCTTCTGGAAGCCGTGGTGGTATGGTCGGAAGAGGCCGAGGCCAGTTGGTGTGTTACAATTGTAACCAAGCTGGGCATTTGGCTCGCGACTGTCGGAACCCCACTACGACATGTCGGTACTGCTGCGCAGTAGATCATGTGATTGAGCAGTGCCCGCAGCTCATAGCTAAGATTCAAGCACAACAGAGTACCTCTACGCAGAACATCCAGATGATTTCAGTTGAGCCTAGACCTGCCGCAACCGTCAATGTTGTCACACGGAGTGGCGCTACGACACACCCACAGAATACAGAAAACCAGCTTGCCGACGCTTGGGTTCGTAAGGCCCCTACGAAAATCCCCGCATTTGATATCACAAGAGAAAGAGAGACCTTTATGGAAGTTAAGAAAGATTTTGCTGGCCTTAGCACATCCGTTGCACCTGCGCAACCACAACAACTATCTTCGTGGCCCCAGGAAGTCCCGCTGGATAACGTAAGTACTCTCTCCTCCTTTTTACAGAGTTGCCTCAAACTTTTAAGAGATCGAGATGCTCTGACTGAGTTACAGAAAGTTATTGCTTCCTGCGGACCTCAGTAAAGTTCTGGTCAGGACAAAACTGTTCACAGAGTCATGAGAACCGGCAGGGAAATGAGATTGAATGCTCAGATAGGAGCATATGATATGACTGATGTTATCTTGGACTTAGGATCCGATGTAAATGTGTTAACTAAACAAACCTAGGAACAAATGGGAAAACCCACCCTCGCTTGGTCCCCTATCCAGCTGAGACTAGCCAACCAGCAAAGGATCGTGCCTCTAGGAAGATTCCTGAGTGTCCAAATAGATATTTTCGGGGTCAGTACTATCGTGGACTTCGAAGTAATTGAGATCGTTGATGACAGCAATCCCTACCCAGCCTTGTTAGGAATTGAATGGGCAATGGAAAATGATGCAGTTATTAACCTAAAGAAGAGACAGATGATCTTCGAGGGGAAAGACTTGAGATTCATCCTACCCCTAGATCCCTCATAAGGGGAACGATACACAGAACCACTCTGACAAGAGGATCAGGATGATGTGGAGCCCATCTACACTATCGCCGTGCAGGAAGAAGGTTCTGAGGATCCTCCTGCCGTAGGTTGGGAGTCTGGTAGCTCCTGTAACACGGACTCTGAAGATGACTTAGAAAGCTGGCAGAACCGCTTACATGAGCCCCATGGGTGTAGCCGTGCCCGGACTACCATGTACCTTAGATGGCTCAATTCACAACCAAACACTTTACCTATTTTTGATGGCTTGACCGATCCTGAACCGTTCATTGCACAGGTCTCAGGCTTGATACCTGAGTCACAGACACTGGAAGCTCTGGACTCCGCATTTAGAGCCACAACAGCCAGGTGGTGGAAGGCCCATAAGGTACAGATCCTTAGTTGGGAAGCTTGTCAGAAGCTCCTGTACCTACGATTTAAGGGCCCGACGGAGGAGCTGCGAAGCAAGTTTGACGGACATTCTAATCCTCAGGAACATTTGGCACAGTGCTACGAGGCATGGAAGTATGTCCCTCAAAATGAATGGGTACATAGATTTGTGCACATGCTGGAACCAATAGCAAAAAAATGGTACGTGGAGGCTGAGCTACGCCAAGACACTGTAAGTTGGGACTGTCTTGTTCATAGTTTTATGCATACTTTCTATACTAATGATGTCTGTCTAGCACTAGATGCAGCTATCAGGATAATCCATACTAAGGTATTTGATGACCAAGAAGTACTAGAACATCAACCTGATTGGCCCACACAAGAAGCCCACACCGTCGAATGTTATAACTTCGCAATTGACGAAGATGAAGACCCGCGCAACATCGTTATCCCTGAGTCAGAAGGATGCTGCGACGTACATGGACCAGCAGTCGAAGCCCAGGAAGTAACTCAGCCCCTGAAGACGTGCACAGTTAACATTGGATCCGAAACACAGCCTAAGCTTGCTACAATTGGCGATTATTGGGATGAGGAAATGGTCAGCAAGGTAACCCAACTTCTCCATGAGTACCAAGATCTCTTTCCAACAAAGTTTTCCGAAATGAAGGGTATCCTGGGTGATATTGGCATAATGAAGAGTCCTTTGAAACCCGATGCCAAACCTATGAAACAGCGTCCTTATAGATTGAATCTGAAGTATAAAGAAAAGGTTAGGGTGGAGCTGGATAATATGCTCGCCGCAGGAATAATTGAGCCTGTTGAGGAATCTGAGTGGGTCAGTCCTATGGTGGTCCAGGAGAAGAAGACTAAGGGTGAAATCCGAATCTGTGTAGACCTAAGAAAACTCAATGATGCCTGCCTGCATGATCCTTTTCCCACCCCCTTTACAGACGAAGTGCTCGACAATGTCGGGGGTCAAGAAGTGTACTCTTTTACCGATGGTTTTTATGGCTACCATCAGATCCGAATCGCTCCAGAGGACCGACATAAGACAACATTTGCTACCGAAATGGGATCCTTCCAGTATACTGTCATGCCCTTTGGGTTAAAGAATGCACCTGCTATATTTTCTAGAGTAGTCATCTCCGCGTTTAAGGAATAGATACATAAATTCCTAGAAGTTTACTTTGATGATTGGACCATTTTTGGGCTAGTAAAAGACCATATAACCAGTTTGAGACTTATGTTGAACAAGTGTAGACAGCACCAGATTTCCCTGAATCTAAAAAAGTGTATCTTTTGTGCACCTTTTGGAATTATGCTTTGTCATGTTGTATGAAGCAGGGATTGATGATGGACCCTGCGAAGATCGCTATCATTGTGAACCTGCCACCCCCAAAGTCCGTCAAACAACTTCACACGACGCTGGGTCACACCGGCTACTACAGGAAATTCATCTAAGGCTATGCTCAGATTACTGCTCCATTGGAAAGGCAGCTGAAGAAAGATATCAAGTTTGAGTGGACACCGGAGTGTCAAGCAAGCTTAGATATTTTAAAGGAAAAAATGGTCACCGCCCCTATTCTAGTATTTCCTGACTGGAACAAAGAGTTCCATGTGCATGTCGACGCATCCTCCATTGCTTTGGGTACTGTGCTAGCTTAGTCAGGAGTAGGTAATATCGATCACCCTATCTGTTTTGCAAGCAGAAAATTGTCCACAGCAGAGAAAAATTATACTACGACAGAACGCGAAGGTCTCGCTATGGTATATGCACTACAGAAGTTTCGACATTATCTGCTAGGATCTCATTTTAAGATGTTCACTAACAATTCTGCTTTGAAGTATCTAGTTAACAAGCCTGTGCTAGGTGGAAGAATATGTCGGTGGTTGATCCTATTCCAAGAATATGATTTTGAGATCATCGTTAAGCCTGGAAGACTTAACCTAGGACCTGACCACTTGTCGAGGCTCGACTCAGGCAAAGAACCTACCAATTTGGACGAAGGTCTTCCTGATGCCCAGCTATTTGCTATACAGATGGTTGATGAATATTTTTAGGATATTGTTCAATACTTGTCTACAGGTTTTCCACCCCCCGAGATGACCACATAGCAAAAGAAGCAGTTGGTGGTTCGCGCAGCGGACTTCACCTTAATAGCGGGACAGCTGTATAAAATGGGACCAGATGAAATACTGCGCAGATGCGTCTTGGAGCATGAACGGCCACTAATTTTGGCTGAAGCACACTCTGGTGTAGCAGGAGGTCATTATGCAGGGAAAGCCACCGCACAGAAGATTTTGACAGCCAGCCTATGGTGGCCCACAGTTCATAAGGATGCAAGAGAATATTGCCACAGCTGCGACGTCTGTCAGAGGACAGGAAAACCATTCAGGCGGGATGAAATGCCCCTAGTTCCGCAGGTAACCTTACAAGCTTTTGACAAATGGGCTATTGACTTTGTCGGCCCTATCAACCCCCCGCGAAGAAGTTCGGAGCACGATATATTATTACAGCTACTGACTATCTTACTTGTTGGGCTGAATCCCAACTAGTCAAGAACTGTAGCGCTGCTACAGCCGCGCAATTCATCTTCGATCACATCTTATCTAGGTTTGGGTGCCCTCGCGTCCTTATGAGTGATCAAGGATCACATTTCTTAAATAAAACTATTGCAGTGCTGACTGAAGAATTTCAAGTATACCATCAGAAAAGTACAGCCTATCATCCACAAGAAAATGGGACTGTTGAAGCTTTTAATAAGATCATTGAGCATGCTTTGACAAAGATTTGTAATGCTAACAGAAATGATTGGGACCTTCGAATTCCAGCAGTGCTATGGACTTACCGAACTACTTGCAAAAAGTTGACAGGCCATACACCTTTTCGACTGGTTTATGGGAAAAAAGCCGTCATGCCCATGGAATACATTGTTCCCATCCTCAGAATATCTGCTTTCACCGAGATGGATGACCCAACCATAATGACAGAAAGACTGAAACAAATATTAGAACTCGAAGAAGATAGATTTATTGCAGGTTTCCAGCAACAGGTGCAGAAAGCTCGAGAAAAAGCATGGCATGATAGACACATCAAGAAGAAACAATTCCAGCAGGGTGATCTTGTGCTCCTCTATGACAGCAAATTCATGAAGTTCCCAGGAAATTTCAAGACACATTGGAAGGGCCCATATATAGTACAGAAAGTTACTGATGGGGGCGCAGTCCAGCTAGCTAAGTTAAATGGAGAACTTTTCCCTTCTATGATAAATGGGAGTCGTCTAAAAAAGTACAGGGACAGGCCAGGTACTCAGAATCAGAGGTAGCACCAAGAAAGAAAAGTCTACGTACCCAGAAGAGCTGAAATCGGGTACTAGACCATAAGACAAGCTGCTCATAACACTAGCGAATGTCGCAGTCTGAAGGCTGAAGTATGGAAAGTCGAAGGTTGGTCAGGGGTCGCAGGGTCATACTGTGTTGAAGTGGAAGATGGTCGTTGTGTCGTAGGTTCCAACTGTGTCGCAGTGTAGAATGTGATGGATGGGACAAAATGAAATTGGCGACAGCGGCACGTGAGCTACTCTCAATACCTGTAATTATGAGATTTTGGGAAAATCTGAGGCCGGGTGTGACGAGATTCTTGGCATTCAAGCAGATTTGGTGTCATTAATACACTATGCTGACAGATTTTGTAACGAAATTCTATAAGTACGCTACATTGGCTTGTGAAATTTTCCTCGAAGCACTTCTTGGAGTTTGCTCGACTGGAGCCATGTCAAACAATTGTGAAGTCCAGGAGCTAGTATGAGAGTTCAAAGAGAGAGGTCTGCAGAACCTTTTGAGTAATCCGCCAGTACAGTCATATTCGACCTAGGTACACAGGAAGGCAGAAGTTCGCTCTAAATAAGGCGAAGGCAGGCACAAATTTGCTCTAACGTGGAGCAACGAAGGCCATAAGACCTCGCCAAAGGACTCTGGGGAGCCCCGCCCTGAAATATTCCAGCATAGCAGAACCGTGGCAGCTGTGTGTCTTATGCAGCGTGACACACAATTCTAGGGGACCCCAAGCTGTGGATGGTTAAGTGTCGCCAACCCGAGCAAGGGATGGGGGTGTAGATGGATCCACAAGGCCTTGCTCTGTATAAATATCAAAAAGGAAAGAAGCAGGCAGCCGAAAACCAGCAGGAAGGACTCTAGGAACCAACACACAGTGTCTTCGCCAAGCACATTTTACCACCAGCCGAGCAGATAAGTGCCCCAGGACGGGACACTGGTGAGTCTTAGGGGCCTGTTGGGGCGCGCACCTCAACGGTCCTTAAGATGGGTAACTCCGCGGGTTTTGACTCAAAATAGTCTTAGGGATGTCAAGGGTTGAGTCAAAGTCCTCTATTGTAATAAACCCGTGGCTTAAGACCAGGGTTTAGGGTTTTGGGTGCCCATGGTTTGAATCCATGTTTTTGTAAATAATGTGATATAAATAGGAACTTGGGTAAATAAGAAAGGTTAGGCTTTTTTATGTAAAGAAAGAAAGGCGAAGCTAAGGCTGATTGTGTAAGGAAAGGTTAAGTCCCAGCTGTGTGCGTGGACGACCTCTGCAGCTGTGTGCACAGAGGGTTTTTGTAAGAAGATTAAGGAAATATCTGCAGCTGTGTGCGCAGAGGCCTGCTGCTGTGTGCGCGGCTTGAAGGGACTGAAGGGATCTGCAGCTATGTGTGCAGATCAAACTGGGGTTTTGTAGCACGTTGAATAAAACACAGTTTTGTGGACGTAACCCCTACACTGGGGGTGAACCACGTTATATCTGGTGTTGTGGTTTCTTGTGTTGTTCTCTTTCTGTTGTCTTTTATGCATTAATAATTGTATACATTTGATAAATTAGATCACTGCTAATAACAAGCTTCACTGTGAATTCCCTGTAGTGGGTTAAGCAAGTCACGGTTGTTTATCTATCTGTGAAGTTGTATATGAGTGAATGATACAGCTGTGTAATTATTGATTAATAAGTTTATTAAAGGCTAATGTACAGTAATATCCCTCTCTGCTTGCAGAAACCTGATTCTGCGGCACCTCATAGCTGTTTCGGGTGAGACTGCAACCTGCGCACAGGTTGTTGCCGAAAGGGCCAACACTGTGGGTCTTTTGTTGGTGCGACATAAAAGGATTAAACCCGGGTCTGCCCTATTGCCCAACAATAATTTAAGTCCATGGCCATTAACCAAAAAGGAAACTTCCTCATCATCAATATTTTTTATTTTAACAAATCCATTATCAAATATAGTTTCAATTTCTTAAGAATTGAACCAATGGATTGTAAACTTCCCTTCAAAATTTTTGAATCTAGATTCAAAGAGAAGTGCCTAGTCACCTGCCTTGATTTGTTTCTTTTTGATGAATCTATCATGCCATTTTTTTGTCTGCTTCTTGTTAATACACAAAATTCTCCTCCGAGCTCTCTATGGTCCAAACCATAATTATACATCATAGTCCCACCATTATTCCCTCCATTTTTACCTTTATAATTAAATTCCACAAAAAATGGTCCAAAACATTATTATTCTTTCCCCCATAAATACAAGGAAGTTGAGCATTTATTGCAACATAACCCCATTCTCTCCAAAAAGGAGAAAAAAACCATAAAATGAGAATGGGTCAAAAACCATGGACAAATACCATGCACAATAAAATACCATGGGTAATAAAATTTTGGATCATACTATAAATACATTGTGAAGGTCTCCCCATAACAACTTTTTTGTTAAATTTACATTCCAAAAACTTTTGAATTTTGGACATTCCTTAATTCCTCACTTCCCATGCCTTTTGCCACACTATCCCACATTCCAGGTCGAGTTCTCTTTGTGTAATCCTTAATCCCTTTTCTGATGACAAACGAATATCAGGATTGTGGGATCCTACATACCATTTCTTGAAACTGCTGCAGTGGCTCGGTTGAAGTTATTTCTTGTTGTTATTTTATTGTATTAGTTAGATAGAAATATCAATTTATTTGTGTTTCTTGTTATAAGTCGAGGTTGAGAAATCCCTTGCACCATGAACTCTATCCTTAGATCCAGTTGATCTAGGGTAGGTGCTTTTTGTTAGTGATTGAGAAAAAATATGAAGATAATTGAACTTTAAAACTTTAATCCACAATAATAGTGCATATAAATCTCATCAATAATCTAAAGACATAAATCAAGCCATAGAACACAAGATATACCCTGGGAAAACCCTCCACTGATTAAGAGGATAAAAAAATCAACAAACAATCTTAGATTATGATTGATAAGTGGCAAAGAATGATTAAAACATAATAACAGATTGTTTTCATTGAGAGCACCAGAGAGTGGAGATCAAATGGAACGCTATGATGATCTCTCTAAGTGCATAACACTTTAATAACAAGTCAAATTAGGTCATACAAGGAAGGTAGTGAATATTGCATGCTTTAGTAAGTAGTTAACATTGAGAACATTGTTTTAGCTTCAACCATGCGCCCTCATTGACTTGGTGTCAATTTTGCACTCCATATTTATCTCCCGCAAAGATACGCGCCTTCCATTCATTAACTAACTCTAACTGAGTTGTTAATTGAGATGAATTGAATGGAATTGCATGTAACTAAATGGAACTGAGTGTAACTGCCTACAAATGAATGTAATTGAACTAATTTGAATGTAACTGCATGCAACTAAATGTAACTAAACATAATTGAATGTAACTGAACATAACTAAATGTAACTGAACATAGCTGAATGTAATTGGACATAACTAAATGTAACTGAACAAAATGGAATGTAACTAAACAAAACTGAATGTAACTGAACAGAACTAGTGCTTCTCCATCAGTGTTTATTTCCAACAACCACTTGCATAAATTAAGGATTTGATTCCTTAATTGACATAACTTTGTTTACCATAACTAATACTCAATTGATATCTTATCAATTTGAGTTCACTAGGTGGAAACATGGGCAATTCGAACTATATCTCCATATCTGTGCTTATATTAATTATCTTTGCATGGTCCATATGTAATTTCATTAATTAATCATCTATATCATATCATACTCATAAGATTGTTTCTGAACCTATAATCATATGTATTACCCCGGGTCATATAGTCACATGCTAAAGTAAATCACTCTAGGGGTATATAATCCCTAAAGGAGACTTGTAGCACATGTTAACCATGACTAGTCATACATCAAATAGTATATCTACTTTACACAGTAAAGTACACCACCTCACAACATGAGTATATTTGTAGAACTTATTATTACTCACAAGTCTACTGTCTTGATATTACTCACTATTGGTGTTGAACTCTCTTCGACCCAGGTTCAATCCCTCCTTGGTGCGCAACAAAGACAAAGATATCGACCCGACAGAGCAAGGATTAGTTTGTAGCACTTGTGATGCAGATGCAGTCTCACTCAAGATATCTTTCTATGGGTAACTTCAAGAACCAGGTTTCCGTGGTTGGGTGGAGTATTTCTTATCCCTTGGTGTTCTACCAAGGTGCTCGACAAAGGCTGATGGGTGGGGTATCTATACTTATTATTCCCAGTTAAACTTAGACACAAATCATCAACTGGTATTATAACAACAAACCTAGTGCAACATAGATACATGCAACGATAACAATGCGACAAATACATATAAACTCATTCATAAGCAAATCCATAGCACATATTCATGGTAACATATATATGCAACTCAAGCACATTCATCATTCACACATTTGAAGAAGTATATAATGTAGAAACCCATCCAGTAAAATCCACAAAGGTGCTCTTCATCTGGCATCAGAAATATATGACACCCTTTCGTCTGCGCACTAAGCTGTAGACTCTGTTCTAGATATTTATTTCTTATCTATACAGACTTATTCCCCCTCTCATTCTCTATGGTCTTCTGTCAATATTATTTCTCTACTAGAGTCTACTAACAATCCACACATAGCTTGGATCGACTCGACTTCCTCTACGACTCTACTTTCAATACGCACACAGCCTGTGTTAGCACCATTTTGGTTTAGCACCTGGATGGGGAAAGCTTAAGGAGAAATAAATTAAATGTTTTGGAACACATTTATAATATGATTAATAGGTGCTTAAAGGATGCTTAAAGGAGCTAAATATAAAGTCAAAACCTGTATTTTTTAGAAAAAATCATAAGGTAAACTTTGGAAAGAGGATAAAGGTGAAAACTAGCGCCCGTGGTTTATACCGAAAGACTTAGATGGTTCATATCTTCAAGCAGGGGAATCAACGATTTTCATTCAATCCACCACCAAGAGATGCAAGGTAAAAGTAAATTTGATGATCAACAGAGGAGTTTAAAAGATGGCTTAGATCTACAACCACAGAAAAAGATAAAGGAAATATACATCCAGGGATAAGTCCACTAGTGAGACTTGCGAGAAGAAACAAACTTTTCCATTCAGTGGAAAAGTTTATGGCCTGCACAGATATACAATGGGAATTTAAAGAGGAAAAGGATTTACGACGTAGGAGTATTTTGCTGGGGGAATATACACGAAGAAAATCAAGTCGGGGATTAGTAGAATTGTTAAAACCAACATTAATCGATGGTGAAGATCGATGATTTGCAAGATCAATGATGAGAGATGATTCGGCTAATGAAAGTTGCACTGAAGAATAAGATTATAGGATCAGCATAATGTGTTAAAGGGCCCACTTTGATCAAAGGCTGAGATTTAAAGGTGAAGAGATCCACGGTCAATTCAATCAAAGAGTTAAATATCTATAAATTAGACAAATCTACAGTCGTAATTGAATCCCGCAAATAGAATATGCGCCTGAGTTAAACCTAAACCAATCATATCGTGCGGTGGAGATCGATCTTGGAGAATATCAATGGTCATAGTTCATTTCCATAGCAAAGGAAGGTAGATCCACATCTAGAGACAGATCAACGATCGAGAGTGAATATGCAAGGATCGACGGTGCGGAATAAGTAAAGGTGGGCAACCTAGTTTCACAAGTCGACAAGCTGAGTTCCACATCTCGAACTAGAAAGGTGGAAACATGAAAAAAACCCTGTTTCGAAAGTTGACAAACTGAGTTCCACATTCTGAACCTAAAAGGTGAAAAAGGGTGGAAAACCCTGTTATGAAAGTTTACAAACCGAGTTCCGCAACCCGAACTGGAAAAGTGGAAAAGTGCGGTAGTGTGGAAGAGCGGAAGTGAGTAAGTGTGGAAGTGCATAAAGTCGAAGTTCAAAAATTGGAGGAGTGATTTTTTGATTTATGTATTCTGCATTGCGGAAAAGGGGATTGCGGAAATCCCGTTGCAGAAGGGAGCATGTGGAAAGGAGGTTAGACAGTTATCCAAGCTATTTAACAGAAAATTAAGGCCTGTTAGTTTTCAATACTCTCGATTTTGAGGTCCATAAACGAATCAGTGCCATTAGTTTGGTATCAGAGCTTCATTTGAGCCTGTAGAAAGATGTCACCAAGACGAGGATGAGTGCATGGGGTTCCTGTAGGACGTGGTTGAGGAAGACAACCTGCAGAGACATATGTACAGAGAGACATGAGAATACTGGAATCTATGGAAAAAGAACCACTCAGAAAATTCAAATAATAGTGATGAAGAAGAAGAATCCCTTGATGAAGAAGAAGAAGATCTCGAAGAATTCAGAGTTCTGAAGATGGTGATGAAGGCTAGTAGCAGACCAAGAGTGGGGGTACCTATGTATGAAGGTAACTTAAATGTTGAATAACTCATGGATTGGATTAATGCTCTGAATAAATATTTTGATTTTGAAGAAATTGAAGGCAAGAAGAAAGTAAGATATGCAACTACCAGAATGAAGGGACGTGCATCCATCTGGTGGGATGAGCTCCAGATCCATCGAGAAAGAAGAGGCAAGTCAAAAATGAACTCTTGGTATAATATGCTACGTAAGATTAAGAATTAGTTTATGCATAAGGACTATCAATTAAATCTCATCATGACAATTACAGAGTCTTAGACAGAAGGCCATGACTATAAAAGAATACACAGAATAATTTTTTGACTAGGTATTAGGGATGGACACAAACAGGGAGGTCTAGAAAGAGTAGCTAGGTATATCAATGGATTGAGATATGATATACAAGATGGACTCAATTTAATAAATTTGAAAACTGTAGAAGATGTATATCAAGTAGCCTCAAAGGTAGAGGAGAAACTGTTAAGGAAACGGAACCAGAGAAACATGGGAAATAATATAGTAAGAGGAAGAGGATATCCTAGTAGTGGAGGTATGAATTCCAAATATGGAGTTGAGGGTTCTAGCAGTCAGTCATCCTAGAGAGGAGGATTCAAAGGAGAAAGAGGAAGAGCCAGACATAGAGAGATAAAGTGTTATGCTTATGGAGAAATCAGACATATGTCTTGGAATTGTCCAAGAAATCAGTCTTCAAATCAGAGAAATGTGAATGTTGTAGAGGCTCAAGAAGAGTCAAAAGAAGGAACAAAGATGAATAACCCTCTAGAGGAAGGATAATCTCTTATGTTGATGAGAGACTTGGTAAAATCAGAGAAGCAAGTACATGAACCAACCCAAAGAAAAATTTTGTTCAGAACAAGGTGTATGTCACAAGGTAAGTGTTGAATAATGGTTATTAATAGTGGTAGTACAAATAATTTGGTTTCCACTGAGATGGTAGAGAAGCTGGGATTGAAGAGGATGAAGCATCCCACTCCCTACAAAGTGTCCTGGTTGCAGAAAGGACATCAGCTCTTGGTGAATGAGCAGTGTAATGTGGAATTCCATATTGGTAATTACAAAGATGAAATATTATGTGACATAATTCCTATGGATGTGTGCCATATTGTCTTAGGGAGGACTTGGCAGTATGACAGGAAAGTTGTTCATGATGGGAGAAAAAATACTTATTCTCTGGAGAAAGATGGGAAGAGACATACTTTGTCACCCTTGGAAGATGAAATAGTTCAGGAAGGT
Organism: Pseudotsuga menziesii; assembly: GCA_001517045.1. Lineage (NCBI taxonomy): Eukaryota > Viridiplantae > Streptophyta > Pinopsida > Pinales > Pinaceae > Pseudotsuga > Pseudotsuga menziesii. The sequence continues at coordinate 31,652 of LPNX011140454.1, forward strand.
TCAAGTTCAAACATTTTGTTGATGTCTGGAAAAGAATTGTTGCAAGAAGTTCAGAAAGAGGAGGATCTACATTTTTCCCTTATACGTAAGCCAAAGGTAATTTTAACTTCTACAAATTTAGATGATTTGCCTGTTGGAGTTAAAACTTTGCTTGATGAGTTTGTTGACATTATTGTGGATAAGTTACCAAATGATTTACCCCTTGTAAGAAGTATTAGTCATCACAATGACTTAATACCTAGTGCAATTTTACCTAATAAAGAAACATAAAGATTAACTCCTCAAGAAAATGAAGAAATCAAATAGCAGGTAAAGGAGTTGTTGGAGAAAGGATTGGTTAAAGAAAGATTAAGTCCTTGTGCAATGCCCACTATAATTAGTCCAAAGAAATATGGTGGGTGGGGGATGTGAACTAACTCTAGGGAAATCAACAAGATCACTATTAGGTATAGATTCCCTTCATCCATAATTGATGATCTCATGGACTATTTAAGTGGTTCAAAATATTTTTCCAAAATAAATTTAAGAAGTGTATATCATCAGATTAGGATAAGGGAAGGGGATGAATGGAAGACATCATTTAAAACTAATGATGGTTTATATGAATGGTTAGTGATGCCATTTGGGATTACTATGCACCTAGTACCTTCAAGAGGTTGATGAATGAAATTTTAAAATAATTTACTGGGAAGTTTGTGATAGTGTATCTAGATGACATTCTGATTTTCAATCATAATAGAGAAGAACATTTAAGACACCTTAAGTTGGTGTTGAGAACTTTGCAGAAAGAGAAGTTGTTGATAAATTTGAAGAAGTGTATTTTCCTGAAGAAAGAGTTAGTGTACTTGGGATTTCTAGTTTCAGAAGAAGGACTGAAGATGGATCCTAACAAGGTACAAGCAATTTTAAATTGGCTAGTTCCAAAGAATGCTTATGAGGTAAGGAGTTCCCATGGACTTGCTAGTTTTTATAGAAATTTCATTAAGAATTTCAATCATATTTGTGCACCTTTGATAGATACTTTCAGAGGAAGTAGACAGCCTTTCAAATGGATAAAAGCAACTGATAGGAATTTTAAGTTGTTGAATAAAAAGATAACAGAGAAGCCTATCTTGGATTTACCCAGTTTTGACAAAGTGTTTCAAGTTGAAACAGATGCTAGTGAAACAACAGTGGGAGCAGTTTTGAGTTCGGAGCAGAGGCTTGTGGCATACTTCAGTGAAAAATTGAATGAAGCAAAATAGAAATATTCTTCATATGATAAAGAAAAATATGTTGTTGTGTAGGCTCTTAAGAAATGGAGACATTATTTGATGCCCAAGGAATTTGTGTTGTATTCTGACAATCATGCTTTGCAGTTCATAAATAGTCAGCCAAAATTGAACCAGAGACATGTTAAATGGGTAGAATTTTTGTAGAACTTTACCTTTGTTATCAAACATACAAGTGGTAAGTCTAATAAAGTTTTTGATGCTTTGAGCAGGATAAATTTGGTATTGTAAGAAGTTAAGGTCAAAACTTTGGGATTTGAAAACTTGATTGATACATATAAGGAAGATTTAGATTTCAAGGATATATATGCTACTTGTGAAAATCTATTTACCTGTAACAGAAGCCAGTGGTTAGATTATATGTTGTAGGAAGGATTACTATTTAAGGATAGTAAATTGTGTATTCCAAGATGTTCAATGAGAGAGAATTTGATTCAGAAAAATCATAGTGGAGGCCTATCAGGACATTTTGGACAGGACAAGATTTTTTCTCTGGTGAGTAATTTTTATTTTTGGCCAAAGATGCAGCATGACATAAAGAAATTTGTTGAAAGATGCAGAATTTGTCAACATGCAAAAGGGAGAAGTCAGAACACATGATTGTATCAGCCCTTTCCTATTCCAACTAGGCCTTGGGATTCCATAAGCATGGATTTTTTTTAGGTTTACCTAAAACCTAGAGAGGTCATGATTCAATTTATGTTGTGGTAGATATATTTTCCAAAATGGCTCATTTTATTACATGTAATAAGACTAATGATGCAACTAATATTGCTAATATATTCTTTTCTGAAATTGTAAATTTGCACGGGTTGCCTTTGAGTATTGTGTTTGACATAGATACAAAGTTTGTTGGTCATTTCTGGACAACTCTATGGAAGAAATTAGGGACTAATCTCAGTTTTAATTCTGCTTATCACCCTCAGACAGATGGTCAGAATGAAGTGGTAAATAGGAGCTTGGGAAACATATTGAGAAGTATTGTGTATGAACATCCAAAACAGTGGGACTTAGCTCTAGCTCAGGTTGAGTTCGCATACAATGATTCACCCAATATAAGTACATAAATGAGTCCTTTTCAAATTGTCTATGGGATGCATCCAAGAGGTGTATATGAACTTAGATATTTGGGAAAACAAGAAAGGAGAAGTGCATATGGTGAATACTTTGCAATTAGCATGCATGAGCTACAGGAAAATATCAAGAAGAGATTACAGGAAAGTGTAGAAAAATATAAACAGAGAGCGAACTTGAAGAGAAGAGAAGTAAATTTTCAGGTTGGAGATTTAGTGATGGACTATCTTAAAAAGAAAAGGTTTCCTAAAGGAACTTATAATAAATTGAATCTTAAAAAGATTGGACCTTGTAAAGTTTTCAGGAAGTTTTATGCAAATGCTTATGAGATTGAGCTTCCTTCTGATCTTCAAATTTCACCAATTTTTAATGTTTCAGATTTGTATCCTTTTAGAGATGTAGGTATCTAGACATATGGTATGACCTCAGCTGGAGATGATTCAGCTATAGATTGGCAAGGAAAATTTTCACAGAAAGAACAACCTCAGATTGAAGCCATCCTAAGGAAAACTAGAAACAAAACCTTCTTTCAGTACTTAGTCAAATGGAAAAATCAGCCTACTGAAGATGCATCCTGGATGACAGAATAGGGAATTTCCAAGTACAGTGTGCAGCCTGAATATTTACTGAAGAATTATTTTCTTCCCCAGGAGTATGATGCAAGAGCATCCATCTCTGAATTCGTTGACTGATGAGTCGACATGCCATGTAATCACTTCTAGAATATAGGGTTCATTGTTAGATGGGTAGGATTAGTTTTATTTTGTAATAAGTGGTAATTTTCCATTGTTCTCCTTGAACCCTGCGTGGAATTCTTCAAGGATTGATCTTTTCTTGTAGGTTTACTTTTATTAGGTATTTAGATCCAAGCTATTCGGATCTGACAGGTTTGCTGAGTGTTATAAGAAGCATTGAATGTAACATATAGGATATGATATGCGAGTGCATGATAGAAGAGAGTGTGTGTTGAATTTTATGAATGGTTAAGTTGAATAAAGACCAAAATTTTACTTTGCAAGAATTTATGTTTTGCTTATGTGTTTGTTCCATTTACTAGTCATATAATTTGAAATCCTATATGAGCGTATACATTTCGAATTCTGATTGAAGTGTAGGAAACCGAGATTGTCTGTGAGAGGTGTTGCAGGGAGAAAATGATCGTTACACTGATCGATTCAATCACAGAGTTAAATATCTGTATCTTAGATAGATCCATGGTCATAATTGAATCCCGTAAATAGAACATGCGCCTGAGTTAAACCTAAACCAATTAGATTGTATGGTGGAGATTGATCTTGGAGAAGATCAACGGTTGTAGTTCATTTCTGCAGCAAAGGAAGGTAGATCCGTAGAGTTAGATAGTGATCTGCATCTGGAGGCATATCAATGATCGAGAGTGAATCTGCAAGGATCAACGGTGTAGAAGAAGTAAAGGCAGAAAACCTAGTTTCACAAGTCGACAAGTTGAGTTCTGCATCTTGAATTGGAAAAGTGGAAAAGGGTGAAAAACCCTGTTTCAAAAGTTGACAAGCCGAGTTCTGCATTCTGAACCGGAAATATGGAAAAGGGGGGAAAACCTTATTTCAAAATCTGACAAGCTGAGTTCCGCAACCCGAACTAGAAAAGTGGAAAACTGCGGTAGTGCGGAAGTGTAGAAATTCGAAGTTCGAAAATTGGAGAAGTGAGTTTCTTATTTTCATATTCCACATTGCGGAAAAGGTGAATGTGGAAAGACCATTGTGGAAGGGAGCATGCAGAAAGGAGGTTAGACAGTTCTCCAAGTTGTTTAACGGAAAAATAAGTCCTGTTAGTTTTTAGTACTCTCAATTTTGAGTTCTGTAAACGAACCAGTGCCATCAAGTATCATAATGAAACTTGGTTAGTAATCAGTACTAGTAGGATCTTTATGCCTGTATTCACATAAACTTATGTATGTTGATGTTGCTTACTTAGCTTACACTCCTATCTTACATAAGTTAATATCACAAGCATTATGACCCTTATACCTCAACTTACACCAGAGTCTTACATATATTATTCATATTCACTTGATCACTATTATGTGTAATCTTTGATACGAGTTAGTTATTTAAAGTATTTGTGTTACTTCTATATTGACTCTGGTACTACTTATAAATAAGGATGATATAAAACATATGCCCTTAATAGTGATATTGAACTAATATGAGTAATAGGTTGTGTGATAGATAGGTTGTAATCTCATAATAAGCTGTGATTAATACTGATACTAACACGATTTAATCTAACTAGTAAATCACAGGCTTCTGTAACATCCTCTTCATTTGAACTTCTATAAATATTTCAATACCTGAGGCTGTAACTAGTAATTGTTGCAGGACAACCTTCTAACCCTGTAATTAGTGTTTCAATTTCAGGAACCCAAATGAATCAAGTTTGTATGAACAAAACTGAAAGTAGATTGACAGAGAAAAAAACTTGGAATAATAATAATAAGAGATGTAACTTCGGGAATTGGAAACACATGCATTGAAAGGGAATTCAATGGGAAATTAAATGCGGGGCAAGGGAAATTCTATTAACTAGAATTGAAACAATACATAAAAAAATCAAAGGCACAGATAATTCAAGTGATGGTATAGCATTTCAATGACAAGAATTGAGACTCTCATAATTTTGGAACCCCAAACCCCAAATTACAGTACAAAGTAAAATATCTATTTTCTACAGTCGCAGAAAACTTTCAGGATCTGAAGCGTTGCTCCTAACAATAGGAAGAATTTTTTTTTCTAATTCGGATGAATCCATAATTAATTCCCCTACATAATCTTGAATGGTATTAATCATCTTCAAAGTATGTCGTATTTGAATTAAAGATTCTTAGAAATATCATGTTGCATTCGCAAATAATTCATTTCTGCTTTTGGTTGCAGACCCGATCTACTTTTCGCACAATGGACTGACCTATCCTTTGTGGACTTCCATTGTGTAGAATTATCTTGTTACTCACGCTCAGGAAGGGTAGTGATGGACAAATGAGGTAACATTCATATGTTGTATTTAATAAAAATATAATAATCATATGGAAGTGGGAATCACACCTAGTAGTTGTCGTATTATATTTTGGTGGGGCTAAGAACATGGTTACAATTGAGATGATGGATAATTTTAGTGGAACCTTCCCTATTCCTAGTTTCATAACACATTTACGCCTTTCCCCATTACCCACTTACAGATATGCATTTGAACGCTCTTAAAACCTCGGTGGAATTATGGAATGGCCCATTTTATTGCCACAAAATGCACATTAATCGCCTTTTCTACCCATGAATTATTTACACTTTTACACATCAACATGATGTTGAACGATATTAAAATAAATTTATGTCAACCAACGCACAGATCAAAGGTCGAGACGCTCCACTATCGCGTAGACGAGGGGCTGAGAAGATCCACCACCACGCATACGAGGGACCAAGAATCTCCGGCACCACGTAGACAAAGGGTTGAAACCTCCAACACTACACAGACAAAAGGCCGAGAATCTCCACCACCACGTAGAAGAAACGATGCGAAGAAAAAAACCACTTAGAGGGCACTAGAGCGCACCAGAGAGGACGCAACAGAGCACAAGAGCACCAAAGAGGATCCAACAGAGCACCAAAATGACGAGGAGAAAAAACCACCAGAGCGCACCAGTAAGGATGCAACATAGCACCAAAGAGGGCGCACCAGACAAGATGCAACAGAGCACCAGAATGACGGGGAGAAATGACAAGGGCACATCAGAGCAAATAAAAAAAAATAATAATAAAAAAATAAAAAAAAAACCCACTCAGAGCGCAAACGACGAAATAATAAATAGTTGTGTTCAGTTAATACATATATGACGTTTGTTCGGCTGAATTTTTTTTTCAGTCAAACAACTTTTCGGCTGAAAACATCTTTCGGCTGAGCAAAGTTTCGACCGAAAAACTATCTACCGGACATTATTTCCCCAGCTATCCGTGGAAAGCGTGCATTATGGGGCACTCCGTTAACTTTAACTTTCGGCTGAACATATTTTTCGGTCGAAAGTTAGTTACCTGTTTTCGACTGAAAAAATAAATTAGTTTGGCCGAAATGGTTTGGAATACGGATTCCGAAAGTCGATTCTCACTGAAAAAAGAGACCCAGATCCATGATTTCATCCAAAGGCTATAATAAAATAGTCAAAACGCATCCCAAATGTATCCTACCAACTTTTGTCTTCTTAGGTCCATAATATATTTGATAGAGATATTCAAATATTTGTGGATAAGCCAAATATGCACTCATATCCACCTCCATTTACCAACTTTAATTTAACATCATGATTTGAGACATATAAGAATAATAGAAAAACGGATTTATAAAAATCCATTACTCCTAATGAATATCTTTCTCTAAAGTTGGTGGTTGAAGGTAAATTTGAAGGATTGACTTTCTATAACTTTTGTAGGAGTTTCCACAACTGTAAAAGTTTTTGCGGCTACTTGTAGAACTTATGCAGTTGTTTGTAGAGTTCAGGAGGAGGTTCTGTAGCTTCCTATAGGGTTTATGTAGCTTCTTTAACAGTTTCTGCAGCTTCCTGTAGAGTTTCTGCAACTGCTACATAACTCCCTAAAATATCTTATAGATGCTTCCAACATATAATTTAATATTCAAAGTAAATACATAGTACACTAATTCCCTCAATGTTAGTCAAAAATCAAATGAAATACTAAGACATGTAATGGAAAAATAACTTGAGAATAAAAACCCATATATGACCATAAGGGATTGGTGCATGAATATGGATAAGAAAAAGGGATTATAGATAAGGTGAAACGATGATAAAAAGATGCTAAATCCAAGGCATGTCACCACTCAAACCACCATAGGATTCATCCTCGACATACAATGAAATGGAAGACCTATCTTTTTGAGTGTCCAAGTTGGAAGAGATGATTAAAGGGAATGTGAAAATGGATGACTTAGTTAAATCGAAAAATAAGATGGCTAATAAAGAGGGTCTCAAGGGGCCAGTAAAGAGGATCTTCAAGAATTGAAGGAATTGATGTATGATGTAAAACATAATTTTATTCCTCATTTATTTACTTAAGAAGAGGATAAGGAGGAAAAAGGGGACTTATTTTAGTCACATATTGAGAAAATTGAGAAATAGTTGTTGAATAAGAAGTTTGAGAACCATAAATTCAATGATTCACTACATTATCATGGGTTCGACTTAGGTCCAAGGAACTAATTTATTCCCAAGATTGACATGAGAAAGTTTGATGGCAATGATCCAATAATTTGGATATTCTATATGGATCAATTCTTTGATCTACACCAGGTGCCAACTTTACAAAGGTAACTATTGTATCATTATATTTAGATCCTTATCAATTTGTATGGTACCAAAGGCTTCGTGAACGTAAAAATGACTCTATTATCTCTTGGTTTATATTCATAGGAGGACTGATTGCACCTTATGGGGATATAAATAACAACACCTCATTTATCCAGTTGGTAAATCTCAAGCAAAAAGGTCCAGTTACATAACACATTAAGTAGTTTCAGAAGTGTTGATGAATATGTAACTTCGGAATGTATTCACTTGTATTTCTTATGTATTGTAGCCCGATGTTTAGTCTGAGATGTATTTGTAATATAATTTAGTCATTCCATGCCCTGATGTTCCTATCGGGAGTTTCTATAATGTAAACAAGTCATGTCAAGTCAAGGTGGGTAACCCTCCTATTGTCTAAGGGTTAAAGCCCCCGCAATTCTGTGGCACTAGGGTTATTAGACTCTCCTAGAGAAGTCGGCCCTAGTATGGTTTAGTCATGTTGGGAATTAGTATAAATAGAGAGCTAGCCTCTATATTTAGTACACACTCACTCATACTCAGTTGTAGCGCATAACTGAGGAAGAGAAAGACACTGGGGCAAGGAAGAAAGAGATTACTGCTGTCGGGAGATCATCTTATTTTTTTGGGGTTTAACTTTTGGTGCCGATTCTATCTCTGAGGAAGTTGTGGGGTTTTCTCCATTTATGGTTTCCCCGAGGAAAAACACTGTGTTCATTGTCTGTTGTGTTTGATTGTTGTACTTGTTGTTCTCTCAGTTAAAGATCCTAACATAATGCTAGCTTGAATGATAAAAACTAACATGGTATCACAACTAACTTGAGAAGAAGACACTATGCAGTTATAGGAACTAGGGCTTCCTACTTTGTGGATCTCTCTCCACAGATTTTCAGCAAAATAAGGTTGGAATAACTCTCCTCCCTAGGGCGCATCTTTCTGTCAAAGCAGAATCCAATTCTGAGGGTTTTCAGTTTTGGACCCGACACTGCTGCCGGAAATTAGGGCTTTTCAGAGAAGAGGAATGTTTTAGTGAGCCCATGCCTAGATTGATCTCCTCCCCAAAATCGAAGTTAGGGATCAAATTCAAAGCATTTGGTTGGACAAAAATCCAGAAAAGCAAAACCCTAATCTGCTCCTGAACCAGCACTGCAGGATTTCAGCTCCAAATCCAAATCTGACATCTTGACCTAGTAAGATATAAATCTTTTGTATTTCCATTTGAGGTTCTCAGTTAAGATGTCTCATCATACCAAGCTTGATGAAAATCTTGAGGGAGCTGATAACTTCCGAGCTGAAGTATAGGATCTCCCTAGTCCTAGAAGAAAATGAGTTGAACTCCTATATCAATGAGGAGGTTCCAGTTCCAGAAGGAGATGAGGTTAAGGCCTTACATAAGAAGAAGTTGGTTATGGCAAAGAGGATTATTGCTGATTCAATCAAGGATCACATCATACCACAGGTGTTCTCCCTAAAGACACCTAAAGCTATGTTTGATGCCCTAACCAAATTGTTTGAAGGGGAGAAAATAAACCAAAAGATGACTCTAAGAAACCAACTGAAGAATGTAAAGATCCAAAATGCTGAGACCATCCAGTCTTACTTTACAAGGGTCTCTCAGATCAAGGAACAACTGAAAGCAGTAGATGAATAAGTGGAAAATGTAGAGATTGTAATGACCACCTTGAATGGTCTCCCTAGATCATGGGACTCCTTTATTCAAGGGATATGTGCTAGAAAGAAGTTAGTCAAGTTCAGCAGACTATGGGAAGAATGCTCTCAAGAAGAAGCTCAGATAGCAGCTTGAGAAGAAAAGATGGGAAGTGAAGATCAAGCTTTCACAGTACACTCCAAGAAAACCAAAAGAAGTTCTCATCACTCCAAAGGTAAGCATTTCTCTAAAAATAACTCTAGAAAAGACATGTCTAGAATCAGATGTTATACATGCGATGAAGTAGGACACTTTGCAAAAGATTGTCCTAAAAGACGAATAAGAAAAAGAGCAACAAGAGAAGACATCATGCTCATGCTGTAGAGAATGATGAACCATCCAAGAAGACTACCAGATATGAAAGTGAAAACTCTTCAAGTGAAGAAGAATATGTCTTAATTTCTGCTCTCACGGGAAACATCACACATGGAAGCAATGATTGCCTTATAGATAGTGGGGCTTCCAAACATTTGACAGGATTCAAAGAGTCCTTTGTAAAACTTTTAGAACATGAATCACCTCACAAGGTGAAGCTTGGAGATGACTACCAATATCCAATAAAAGGTAGTGGGGAATCCTCCTATAAACTAGATTCTGGAAAGTTTATGAAGATGCAAGATGTATTGTCTGTACCAGGTCTCAAGAAGAACCTTCTCTCCATATCTGCATTAGATGCAAAAAGAATGAGGGTTGCATTTATAGATGGTCAAGTCATCATGTGGCCAAAGGGAAAGACTATTAATGATGCAGTAGTGATTGGAGAACAAGAAGGAGGATTATACAAATTAAAGGGCCATCCAGAACAAGATTTGGTCCATGACACAGTAGAGCCAAATGAGCTTTGGCATAGAAGGCTTGCACATGTGCATTACAGAGCACTACCATTGGCAAGCAAAGTTGTTGAAGGTCTTCCAGAAATTCAAGCAAAACATGATGGGGTCTACAAAGGATGTGCGAAAGGAAAGAATACAAAGAAGACATTTCCAAGTAACGAAAGCAAAGCAAAAGGAATCTTGGAAATCATTCACTTTGATGTATGCGGTCCTATGTCATCAAGCTCACTAGGCGGGTATGTATATTATGTTTCTTTTATTGATGACTTTTCTAGGAAGACATGGATTTACTTCATGAAGAACAAAGATGAAGTATTCAGCAAGTTCAAGGAATTCAAAGCATTGATCGAGAATCACACTAAAAAGAAGATCAAGACCTTTCGATCAGATAATGGTGGAGAATTCACTTCGAATGAATTCAAGGAGCTATGTAAAGACTCATGGATTAAGAGGGAGTTGTCCACTCCTTATAATCCACAATAGAATGGGATTGCAGAAAGGAAGAATATAACTATCATGGAAGCTGCAAGAGAAATGCTTCATGATCAAGATCTTCCTATGCATCTTTGGGCAGAAGCTACCAGAACAGCGGTGTATGTACAGAACCGTACTCCACATAGAGTACTCGAGAACAAGACTCCTGAAGAAGTCTTCTCCGGTAAGAAACCAGAAGTCAACCATCTTAGAATATTCGGTTGTCCAGTGTACATACACATTCCAAAAGAGAAAAGGACTAAATTAGATCCTTCAGGAAAGAAGGGTATATTTGTGGGATACTCTGAAAGCTCGAAGGCTTACAGAATATACTTCCCAGGATTCAAGAAGATTGACATCAGGAGGGGTGTGACATTTGATGAAGATTTAGCTTACAAGAAATCTAGAAAGAGACCTGCTGAAGTTCCTGAAGAATCGGAAGCACCCAGAATTCATGACACAACCATGAATAAAGAAATTCAAGAAGAAGTTCGAGAATTTGAAGAACCACAAAGACCTGTAGATCCACCTCCAGAAAAGAATCATCATAAGAGGAAACCTGCTTGGGTACGAGAAGTTATCCAAGGTGCAGAAAGATATGGGGCTCCAAAAAAGAATCACAAAGAAAGAAAGAGGACCAGATCCTGCTCCGGGTATGTAGCATTACTATGTGATTTCATCGATAAAGAACCTTCCAATTATGAAGAAGCAGCAGAACAGAAAGAATGGAAGGATGCTATGATCGAAGAGTATCAATCGATCATGATGAATGATGTTTGAGATGTTGTCCCAAGACCAGAAGGGAAGTCAGTTGTAACTTCCAAATGGATCTACAAGATCAAGCATGCTGCAGATGGTAGCATAGAGAAATATAAGCCAAGATTTGTTGCTCAGGGTTTCTCCCAGAAAGAAGGAATAGATTATGAAGAAACCTTTGCACCTGTAGCTAGATACACTTCCATCAAATCAGTACTTGCTCTAGCTGTAGTGATGAAATGGAAGATACATCAAATGGATGTCAAGACTGCTTTCTTGAATGGTGTAGTGGAAGAGGAAGTGTATGTGGAGTAGCCACTCGGTTTCGAGACACATGACAAAGAGTCTCAAGTATGTAGATTGAAGAAAGCCATGTACGGTTTGAAATAGGAACCTAGGACATGGTACAACAGAATTGATAGCTTTCTATCCAGTTTGGGCTTTACCAAGAGTAAAGTAGATTCCAACCTTTACTACAAGGTTGAAGATGGCAACCCAGTGATGCTCCTGCTGTATGTAGATGATCTGTTTGTGACAGGTATGGATGGGTCGATTGCTGATACAAAGAGAAGGCTTGCTGCCGAGTTCAAAATGAAGCAATTGGGTATGATGAATTATTTTCTAGGCATGGAGGTGTGGCAGAGTGTGGATGGAATCTCCCTTGGACAAGGGAAGTATGCAGTAGAGATCCTGAAGAGGTTTGGGATGATGGACTGCAAGGCCATGACCACACCTATGGCATCAAACCTGAAGCTATTGAGTGATGCTTCATCAGAAGCGGTTGATGCCATGATGTATCATCAGAATATTGGGTTCTTAATGTACCTGACGAACACGAGACCAGATATTTGCTTTGCTGTGAACACCTTGAGTCAGTTCCTGATAGATCCGAGACATGTTCACTTGATTGCTGCAAAGCATATTCTGAGGTACCTAAGGGGTACAATTGATTATGGGCTCAAGTACGAGGCGAATCAAAAAATTAACCTAGAGGGTAATGTTGATTCAGATTGGGCAGGTAGTGCCATCGATAGGAAGAGAAATTCAGGATGTTGTTTCAGTATGGGATCAGGTGTGATCTCTTGGTTTAGCAGGAGGCAATCCTGTGTGGCACTGAGTACAACTAAAGCAGAGTATGTCACAGCTTGTTCAACTAGTTGTGAGGCAGTATGGCTGAGGAAGCTACTGTCTGATTTATTTGATCTCCATATGGATGCTACTTGTATACATTGTGACAACCAGAGTTGTGTAAAGTTGTCAGAGAATCCAGTGTTCCATGACAAGTCAAAGCATATCGAGATCAAGTATCACTATATCAGGGATATGGTGCAGAGGGGAGCAGTGAAGCTCCAGTATGTTGTGATGGACGATCAAATAGTTGGTGTGTTGACGAAGCCATTGGCTAGAGTGAAGTCTAAGTACTTCAGGGAGAAGCTTGGTGTTCTCTAGATCGAGGTACCTTGCAAGGGGAAGTGATGAGTCCAGAAGCCATTCTAACGAGTAGGTCAGATGTAGGGGCTAAGCCATTCTGTCATGGTGAGAGGATTGGTTCCTTCCATGTCAGATATGAGTGCTAAGCCATTCTGATATGACTGTAGGATTGGTTCCTACATGATCAGATATAAGGGCTACTGCCATTCTTGGAATGGAGCTACCTGGTGAGTTACCAGGAATACTTGGTCTAGGACTGAGGGCCTTTATGAGACAATTGTAAGATGTAGTCTTACATGATCAGATGTGAGCACATGGCCATTCTGATGTGATTGAGGGATGTGTTCCCACTTGATCAGATATAAGGGTTATTGCCATTCTATCATGATGAGAGGATTGCTTCCTTCCATGTCAGATGTGAGTGTTGGCCATTGTGATGTAGGATTAGTTCCTACATAGATGTAAGGGCTACCACCTTTCTTACGAGTAGGTCAGATGTGAGTGCTAGCCATTCTGATGAGTAGGTCAAATGTAAGGGCTATTGTCGTTCTCTGAATGGAGGCACCTGGTCAGTTACTAGGAACCCTCAGTATAGGACTGAGCACCTTTTTGACGAGTAGGTCAGATGTAAGTGTTGTGCCTTTCTGACGAGTAGGTCAGATGTGAGTGTTGGCCATTCTAACAAGTAGGTCAGATATAAGGGCTACCAAAGACCTACGAGGAGGTAGGATTACAACCAACATGAAAAAGGGTTGGCTCTGTAGAACTTCCTATGACAAAAAGAATCATGAGATAGCACATATGATGATGACCCAGTGATGATCCAGATCGAGCTATGATTCAGATCCAGTTATGATGTCTCGGAGATGATCCAGATCGAGTGATAATACAGATCCAGCAGTGATTATCCAGATCGAGTGATGATCCAGATCCAGCAGTGATTATCAGATCGAGTGATGATCCAGATCCAGTGATGATGACCCTGTGATGATCCAGATCCAGTGATGATCCAGATCCAGTGATGATGATCCAGATCTAGTGATGATCCAGATCCAGTGATGATGATCCAGATCGAGTGATGATCCAGATCCAGATGAAGATGAGTTGAAGATGGAGATGACCTGAATATGAAGAAGATAAGAACTTGACGATGACCCAGATGATACAAAGAAGAAGACTTATGCTGAAAAACTATGTCGAGAGAATACCTTCCTAGTTAAGAGGGAGTGTTGATGAATATGTAACTTCGGAATGTATTCACTTGTATTTCTTATGTATTGTAACTCGATGTTTATTCCAGGATGTATTTGTAATATACTTGAGTCATGTCATGCCCCGATGTTCCTATCGGTAGTTTCTATAATGTAAACAATTCATGTCAAGTCAAGGTGGGTAACCCTCCTATTGTCGAGGGTTAAAGTTCCCGCAGTTCCGGGGCACTAGGGTTATTAGACTCTCCTAGAGAAGTCGGCCGTAGTAGGGTTTAGTCATGTCAGGAATTAGTATAAATAGAGACCTAGCCTCTCTATTTAGTACACACTCACTCACACTCAGTTGTAGCGCATAGTTGAGGAAGAGAAAGACACTGGGACAAGGAAGAAAGATGTTACTACTGTCGAGAGATCATCTTATTGTTTTGGGGTTTTACTTTTGGTGCTGATTCTATCTCTGAGGAAGTTGCGGGGTTTTCTCCATTTATGGTCTCCCCAAGGAAAAACACTGTGTTCATTGTCTCTTGTGTTTGATTGATGTACTTGTTGTTCTCTCAGTTAAATATCCTAACATAATGCTAGCTTGAATGATAAAAACTAACAAGAAGCTTAATCTTAGAGCGAAGAACATTTCAAAAGATAATTTGTCGGATCTCTTCATTGGAACCTTGAAGGATAGCATTCAAAATGAAGTGTGTCTCTTCGAACCATCCTCATTGGACAAGGCTTTCATGATGGAAAGGAAGGTTGAAGGTAAAAATATGGTGATGGACGCTAGAAATACTACTTTCAACACATACATAGAGAATGATGTTCCTTCTTCTAACCCACCTCAGAGTTTGACACCTCAACAACTGGAGGAAAAAAGAGAGAAAGGTCTATGCTTTAATTGTGACAGGAAGTACAGTAAATGACCTAAGTGTGGAAAAAAGAAATTATTCTAAATAGAATGTGAAGAGAAAGAACAAAAAGAAAATAAACCACAGCAAGGGGACGAACTGGAAGTGATTACTCCCACTGTATATTGTCATGCTTTGGATGAAATTAACACTCCTCAAACTCTTAAGATCAAAGGATATATCAAAAAGAAAAAGGAAACAGTGTTGATTGATTCTGATAGTACTCATAATTTCATTCACTACAAAGTAGCAAAAGGTCTCAATTGCTTTGTACATAGAGCACTAGAGTTTTAAGTAATGATTGAAAATGGAGGAACTATCAATTGTTCAGGGAAATTCCAAAATACCGATATTACTATGGGGGAATATGTATTGAATATCCCACGATTGCTATCCCAATGGGTGATGTTGATGTTATATTAGGGTTTCAATGGTTACAATCATTGGGAATGGTGGCTTTTAATTTTCAGAAGCTTTTCATGAAATTTTCCTTGAAAGGAAAATAATTTGTTTTCAATAGTATCACAAGGAAACCAAGCAAGGTGATTGGATCTAATGGTATGACCAAATTGTTAAAAAAATAACAACAAGGTGTAATTGCATAGTTATGCTCACTAAATGTTTAAGCACCTAAGGCTCCTATCTCCCCAGATTTCCAAGGGGTCCTTAATAATATTTCCAAGGTATTTGAAGACATTCCAATCAGTTTTCCACTAGTTCAAGATTTGGACCGTGTTATTCACTTAACTAGAAAAAGTGTTCATTCTAGCATTGGACCTTATGGCCAGAAGAATGAAATGGAGCACATGATTGAAGAAATGTTAGAGGTTGGCATAATTAGGCCTAGCCAAAGTTCTTACTTTGCACTAGTAGTAATGGTACACATGAAGTATGGCTCATATTACAGAGATCTTTCTCACCCTTTTAATGAAAGTACAATACCTGACATGTCCTTCAGCAAAACTGTGCAAAAGTTACATGGAACGGTTCAAGCAGTGGAAGATCGCATAGAGAACCAACAAGCAGTTCTCCAAATACTGAAGATGTCAAAAAACAAGATGAAACAACTGGCAGATTAGCATCATAGTCAAAGGAGTTTTGAAGAAGGAAAAACCATATGGGGACCTAAACAAATCATTGAAACAAAGACCAAATAGCTACAAAATCAGGTTATTACCGAGTACCTCATCAAGTGGAAGAACTTACTAGTTGCAAATTTGACATGGGAAGATGAGTCCTTTGTATAGATGCATCCACAACTACCCGGGCATTCAAAACAACGCTTGTCTGAAGGGAAGGGGCATGTAAAGCCCTAAATCTTGGGCATATTCCCCCCTATAGTGTGGCACATTATACTAGTCTTGATATCGACCTTGATCTATTAGTGGTAATTGTAATTAGTATTATTATATTAGTTATGTCGGTTGGGGTCCATTAATTGTAATTCTACCTCTTTGTCTCCTGTATATAGGAAGGAGACCTTTTCATTTGAATCATGTAGGTTTGTCTTATCTTATGTACTTAGTATATTGTGTAAGGAGGTTTCCCCCTCGAAAAGGCTTGTTATCGATCTTTGTTTTTCATTATTAAGGCGTGAATTACTCTCGTTTGGTCTAATTTTACTCTTTTATGTTATTTCTGGGAATGGGTTGCATAACACTGTAACTATGAGGTCCCTAGTCGGGTGCACAAAATGTTTAGTTGTTTAGCGACATTGATCCCTATACAATCATGAGTACTACTTGCAAGTGGAGTAGTAGGTTTTCTTTTTCCATCTATTTAAACATAGGTCTTGTCAACCTTCCTGAGATGAGGTGGAATATACCTTCTAGGTGGTTCTTGTGTTTGTTCCTTCTGATAAGTAATTATTGTTAATACACGTCATTCTCATTCCTATTTGGTAGTGTGAATGAGATTAATGTCAGTGAAGCTTTTTGCGATGTTTTGCCAAGGTCAAATTTTGAGTTTGAGTTAGTATCAGATTTTTGTAAGTTTTTGGTTGAATTGTTAACTCATCTTGTTTTTAAATTGCTAATCAATCATTTTTGTATGCTCATTAATCATCGATGATGATTTATCCTTGTTAGATTTTGACTCAAATCTCTTAGATTATAGCTCTTGTCTCATTTGAAACAAATATCTCCCTTCTTTATTAATTTTACAAATCATCTTTTAGAATTTTCAACAAACTTATTAATTTTGTTACTAATATTTTCATTTAATTTATCAATTTTATACCCTAATATTTCATAATGTCAAACATCTTTGTAATCCATCCTTATTATCCATATTAGAAATGACTTCTTAATGGAACCTACTTTAATTTCTCTTTATATACAAAAATATAAATTTTAAACAAAAGTAATATTTTTTTTTAATATAAAGAGGTACTTTATGATAACCTTACCCTTCATAAGGACGTCTCTGTCATTTATCATGTATGTGGGACCTACATATGAAAAGAAAGTAATAATATTTAAAAATAAAAAATAAATTTATATAATTTGTCAAATTTTAAAAAAAAATTCAAAAGTGGCAAGCAACCTTTTCGAGAACTTTTAAAAAAATTAAGACAATTGAAGGTTGTACAAAATTGGGAACCAAAAATCATGTTAGATTTTGAAAGATGGATGTATAGTTTGATAAGACAACTCCCAAGTCTGCTCGAAATAGCGCATCAGTAGGATGGTGAAGACTCATCGACTCCTGTTAAGACAGGCATCTTTGATTCTCAAAATAATATGAGGGTATTATATTTTCCTTGTGAACATAAAATGTTAAAGATGAATAAAATCAAATGAATTAACATAGTGTACGACAAGATAGATCAAAACTTCCATAATTGCATACGTATAAAATTGCGTATGCATAGAGTTTAATATATATATTATATAAGTTTTTGACTTGGTTATACTATAAAATTATAATTTTTTAAATATTTTTATTTTTATTTTTATTTTTATTTTATATAAAAATGGTAAATATGATTGTTGGATAAATTTATTAAAATAATTTATATGAATCTTAAATACTCTTATAGATCCATCTTAAACCTAGATCTATTAAGCTCTAAGAGGGATCCACTTTCTTGAAGTGTAATTTTTTTATTAATTTGTACAAAATTTAAGATAAAAAAAATTATACCCTAAGAAATTGGATCCCTCTTATTAGGGTTTGGAAAGGATCTATGTTAGTTTTATTTTTTTTACTTTTATGACCTAACATGAATTTTTTAATTACTTTTTATTTTTATAAGTTATGAGCTTACATAATTTTTTTAATGCTTTTCTAATTTTGGGAACTTTATGTTACATATCTTAAAAAGCTTTATGAATCCCCGAATTTCGTAGACAACTTTGAAACCCTGCTCATAACGGTAGAAGTTTTTTCAGTAGAAGACATAGCTTTTGGGGTTGAGCGTCTGGCAAATGGAAAAGCTAAGGACATTGAAGGTTACCAGACATAAATCTTAAAAATTGGAGGTCTTGTCCTCATCCCTCACATCCACAAGCTTTTCAATCAAGCAGTCAAGCAAGGGTTCCCTAAACCTTAGACTTGGAGCCTCATTATCTCTATTTTTAAAAGTGGGGATACAAACAACCCCTCTAATGATCGAACAGTTATGATTAGCCCCCTCTTTGCCAAGCTATATGGTATTATTTTGGAAAAGAAGATCAACAGATGGCTTGAAAGTGAAGGTAAGCGGGTTTTATAAGGAAACACTCAACAATGGACCACCTCATTACGCTTAGGATCATTGTGGAAGAGTGTCGTAATGATAAATCCAATCTCTTTTGTTGCTTTGTGGACTTTAGAAAGGATTTCGATACGGTACCTAGAAATAACCTATGGAATAGATCAGAAGAGCTAAAGGTTCCTTTTGAGTTGAGAGTTGTCGCAATAAGGTTATACAAGAATGTAATTGCCAAGTTTAAGAGCAACGAGGGGTGGCCGAGAGATATTAAGTGTAATATTGAAGTTAAACAAGGTTGCCCCCTCTCCCCTACCCTATTTGGCATTTACATCGATAAGCTAGAAGGTTGTTTAGAAGAAGCAGGTTGTGCTGACACGTTCTTAGCTGGAATAGTCATCATCCTTCTTCTCTATGCTGACAATATTGTTCTTCTGGCAAGGTGTCCATTTGATCTTGACAAGCAACTACGACTTCTTAAGGATTTCTGCTTTACCATGGGTATGACTGTCAACACTGACAAAACAAAAGTTATGATTATCAAATCCAAGAAGGACAGGTGCGCTAATTTTGTGTATGACAATAGCAACTTGGAGGAATTGTCTTCTTACAAATACCTAGGAATTGATATTCATCGCAAGCTCAACTGGAACTATAGCATTGAGAAAAGGATTAATGGAGGGTGGAAAGCTTACTTTGGTCTTGAAAATAATTGTAAAGAAGCAAACCTTGTGATGTGGGATAAAAATAAGTTCCTCTTTGAAACTTTAGTCACTCCTGTTATCTTGTATGGGTGTGAGGCTTGGGGTTGTAGCATCTCTAGAGAATCTTCGAGAAAGATTGAGCAAATCCATAAGCATTTTATAATGTATAACCTCAAAATTAAAAGCAATACACCATATCCTATTCTCCTATAGAAGTGAGTCTTTCCCCTATCGAGAGCCTAGCTATGACTAGGCTGCTGTTGTATAAGCACAAAATCAGTAACATGGGAGACCATAGACTTCCTAAGCTAGCTTTTAATTCCAGCCAAAAACAACTAAGGCTTCAGCGAGGTTGGTATAAAGATACCAGGGCCTGGTTAAACCATTGGGAGATCGACGAAAATATTGCATTCAAAAATATTAATAACATAAAAAATATTGTTACTTCTAAGTTTAAAGAGAAACTGTGGTGTGAGAAAGATTTAGAGGCTAAAAGAAAATTAAGATATTATAAGGAGATCATCAACCCTACTCTAGAAGATCAAAAGTATCTCTCTGTTTTAACAAATTCAAAGAAAAAAACTAATATAGCCAAGATAAGAACGAACTCTCATGAGCTCCATAGTGAAACAGGTTGTTGGATTGTTCCTAAGACACCATGGGTGGAAAGGATCTGTCGTCTCTATGAGAATAGGAACATTGAAGATGAAAATCACTTCCTCTTAGAGTGCCCTATGTACACCCACATTAGATCTCAGTTTCATAATATTTGTTGCAATACCGACCTTCCTATCCTTTTAACTTGTCAAAATTATAGTGAGCTCGGGATGCTTCTCACCAAGCTCTTTGAGCATAGGAATACAATTTTAAAACAAACTAATTAATTGGTTTCTTTAGGTCCGATAGACCAAAGTATGGTCTCAGTGGACGATAACCATCATCATCATCATCATAATAACTTGACAACATCTCTACCATATTGAGTTATAAAGGGCCTTACTACTCTTCATACAATGATCTTTAATGATAAATTTATTAAAATAATGCATATGAATATTTGGTGATAACTTTATTAAAATCATTCATGTAAGTGACAACATGGTTCAATACCTTCCTCGTGGGAAGGGTGTTATAGCTATGAAATTGTCATAAGTAATATTATAGACTATATATATAATGTAAAATGATCAATTTATCAACAAAACAATATACTCCATAATTGTTAACATCGATGGAACTGACTTTGAAGGCTAGGGTTCGGATTTGAGAGTGGATGAGGGAGAGATGTGCAACAATGGTCAAGCTGGTGTTCACATGGGAGTTTGATCAAGGTGGGGGGCATATTCCGCTATTGGAGCACATGGAAACGGCACAACCCAGGCACCAAATGACTAGGGGAAGGGATGGAGAAGATGAGTCAGGGGAAGCGAGTGGGGCAGAGAAAGGATCTAGGAGGAAGAGGGGACCAGGCGAATGCCTCCCAAAAACCCAAACTATTTCAGCTATTCAGATCATATATGATAATATAAGAGAGAAGGTAGAACTATGGAAGGAGAAATCCCTCATCATAAAATTTGTCGAGATCTGGCCAAGAGAGAGAGATCTAGTCCGATGGATAAAGAGTAACTGGAACCCTAAAGGGCACTATGATCTTTATCTAGGATCCAAAGGTTTCTTTATTATTATCTTTTTCAACCAGGAAGACCATGATAGAGTTCTTGAGGGAGGGCCCTATTTCTTCTTTTCGGTTGGTCTTTATCTTAGACCATGGAAATAAAGGTTTAACCCAAAAACAGAAGATATGAATATCGGTTGTTCTCCTTTCCATGCGAGTATTGGGACTTGGAAATTCTACAAGACATTGGTAATACGATTGGGAAATTTGTAAAGGTAGAAGAGCAGACAAAACAACAGAGGTATACAACTTTTTCCTGCATCTGTGTCTATATGGATCTATCAAAAGACCTGCTAAAAGCTATCATCCTAAATTGGGATGACGATGAGTGGGTGCATTCGATCGACTATGAGGAGCTTTCGTTTAGATGCAGACAGTATCATGAATTTGGACACTTTGGTCGGAACCTCCCACAGTTGAACCAACCTCCTCACGTGATCAAGCGGCCCCAAGGGGGAGAAAAGGATAAGGAAGGGTTTGTTCAAGTCCAGAGTAGAAAGAAGAATAGAATGGTGGGGCAGCAAAAGCTAGTGAAGGAGAATCAAGGAAAATGGGTAACCAGTAACAACCCTTTCTAGATCTTGGAGGAGAAAGGTGCGGACAAAGAGGAAGGGAGGAATAGCGAGAAATTCTCGGAGAAGCCAAAGGAGGGAAATGAAGTGGAATTAAGTAACGGGAAGGTGACAGAGGACCAGATCGAGGCCATGCAATAGGACAGAGAGGAAGATATGGAACTGGGAGAGCTGGATTTGGATGAGATTGAGAAAGAATGTGATAAGAAGGGGAGGGGGTATGTTTCTAGGAGACAAGTGGAAATACTCCAAGAGGTGATTATCAAGACCAAAGCTTGCCAACAACTGGGGATAGAAATGGATCCTCAGAAATGAAGTAAAATAAAGTTACCAGAGGGAGATATGAAAAGAGGGAGAAAGACGAATAAGCAAAGGATATAAGAGATAGGACTCAAACTTATAGAATTTGGCCAGTATCCGACGATAGTGGCGACATTCTCTGAAGTAAATAGAGTTAGTCAATGAATATAGTGTCATGGTGTTGCTGCCGCAACTGTTTTCCCCCCCCAAATTAATGTTTTAATTTCTGGGCCCCTCCTGATTATTTTTATGTGGCTTGATCGTTGAATTTTTAAGCTCCTTGAGCGTGTTTCCTTCCGTGTCTCTGAAGGTGGATGTCAGTAATTTGTGTATGCCTTGTTCATTTTTTGGTTCGGGTCGTGAATGTGTGGTCGAAGAGAAGAAAGCTTGCTGTTCTTCAGCGCATCCTCTGTAAAAGAAGCGAGGTTGGTTACAGGCGATCCTTAGCACTGCTCAAATACCTCAGTTTCCCTTTAAGCGGGCCTTTTTTACTGCTGGATCGGGCGCTGCGAAGTTTCAACCCTTCCGTCGTTGCAGCTCCTAGACCTTTCTCTCGTCTGATTTCTTGAACCATCCGACACCCGATTCGTTTAGTTTAAAATCGCTTGTCCATAAGCTTCCATTTGCCCGCTGTTGCGGCCAGGAGGAGACAGTTAGCTCCCGATTCAAGTGTCATCCGACGTCCGACCTTGTCTTTCCCCGCCCGAACTGAGTTTTCCATCTCGTCGCCTGTCCCCTGCCATTGTTCCGTCCACCGTTGTGGATGAGCCACCCCTCCTGGTTCCCGAAGCACTCTTCCCCCCGACGTCCGATTACCCTTTTCGCCCATGTTTCCACTCACCCGGTTTCTATATTTCCCCGCCGTTGCGGCTCCTGAAGTCTCGTCTCGTCCGATGCAGGAGTTGGTCGACCGCCGCTTATAATTTTGCCCGCCCAAAGCTTAAATCGATACCTTGCCCGAGCGAACCTGGCTAGTCTCTTGCGAATTTACAACAGAGAATGTCTAAATGTTTAAAAAACTCCCCTTTGCGGCGAATAATGCATTGTGATTGTTTGCAGAAGGAATTCGGTGCTACTAAAGCGACCATGGGCTAAGACGTAGCTTGGTCGGACCGGAACCAGCACGATCACAAGGAAGGCAAAACGTAGAAAAGGACAAAGCAAGCAAACGAAGGAGGAACGGACAGAGGAAGACTCATCTTTTACTGTTTAGAAGATAAAACGCTCATAGAGAATGATTGGAAAAACGCAGCGGCTAGAACAAGAAGCGGAATCGTTGAAGATACTGAAAAGTCACACGCTGGGGTGGCAGCCCAAGGGGCAGCGGGGGTAGTTTAAATGGAGGGAAGGAGGACTGAAAAGGGGCTTTTTCCTCTGGAAAACTTTGTATTTGTTTACTTGTAAGATGAACTACTTCGTTTTGCATAGGAACTGCAAATTTTTGCCTGTCGGAGAGAGTGAAAAGCGAAATGTATCAATGCAAACTCAATGAATAATGTTGAAGAGGAACTATTTCGTTTTCAGCTGTGTTTCATTTACTGTAAGAGTATTCGATATTATGAACTTATGTTCTTGCTAAATGTTCTTCAGTAATTTCTGGATATTTTTTTCGCTGTGGGTAATAGATGTTGTTATAAAATGATCGGCTATCTGGTTATTTGAATATCTGTAAGTGTTCATGTGCTTTAGAAGAAGTAACAGCTACCTGTGATTCTTCTTTATGTATGTGAAAATGTATTGCTCACACAAAATGATAACCCTGCTCCCTAGGGATAGTGTAGATAGTTAGCTTATTTCTTTTGTATCTGGTTTGGTTGCTCGCGAGCGCAAGACGAGAGGTAAGAACCTGCGCATCACTTTGTGATCGCTCCCTGCAGCTTGATCACCCTGCATTTAGTTAGGCACTTGCATATCATTTCTTTAAGTCAAAAATGCAAAAACTCGGTGGGCCGGGCCGCAACCGGTAAAGCCTTAGTTTTGTTCCTTGACCTACGGTAGCCGGACCGCATACCGGACGGATTCCCAATTTCAAACAGTCAACAGGCTAGTTGGGAACGTTGATTGGGGAGAATCCCTTACTGTTGCCGCCTGCGAATTTCCAGGCCTCAACACATGGAACATACGAGGATGCAATCATCCCAAGAAAATAAAAACCTTAGCAAGTAAGGTCAAACAAGATAATCCAGATGTTCTCTTTCTACAAGAAACAAAGTGCAAACCAGAAACAATGGAGAAGATAAGACCGAAGATTTGGAGGGGAAGTAGGGTTATGGCGATGCATGCCTCACGAATGGCAAGAGGTTTAGTCGTTCTATGGCAACCAGACTCCATGTGTCTATCGGATTGGAGGGCCAATCATTTCTCAATGATTACTAGCTTCACCGTCCTAGATATTGGGGTAAAGGGTACCTTGGTGAATGTTTATGGCCCAAGTGCCTTTCCTTAGAAACCAACGTTTTTAAATTTTTCCAACTTGGATGAAAGATCAAGTAGGCGAAGGATCATGGATAATAGGTGGGGAATTTAACCTGATAACTTCTCTCATGGATAATAGGTGGGGACTTTAACCTGATAACTTCTCTCAGGGAAAAAAAAGGGGCAAGGAGGGTCTTGGATAGATACCAAGAAGCTTTCAGTGATAATGTGGTACATAGTCCTCTGATAGATATTGAGATGGGGAATGGGTGGTATACGTGGAATAACATACGAGGAGGTACACATCTTGTGGCTTCTAGAATCGACGGATTCCTGGTCACAAAGGATATTGCTAGAGGTGCAGGGGAGATAAGTGCCAGTATCCTTTCGACAACAAGTTCTGACCATTGGCCCATAAGCCTACAACGGGATTGGTCAAATGACATAATAAGAAAGTATTCCGCATTTGAACAATTTTGGTTGCAGCACAAAGACTTTAAATATTTGGTCGGACAATGGTGGCAGGAATTGGTACCCCCTACGGGAACAAGGATGTATCAATTTCAGCAAAAGTTGAAGGTTCTTAAAGCCAGGATCTGCACGTGGAACAAGGAAGACTTTGGAAATATATTCGAGGACAAGAAAAAATTGTTGGTAGATATCGAGAGTACTCATAACAAAGGTATCAAGGAAGGGTGGGATGAAGAACTGAGATAGCTAGAGAAAGACCTGCTAAATCAAATCGAGGCTAGGAAAGACATGAGGATATTTACTGGAAACAAAAATCAAGAAACCAATGGCTTCAGGAAGGGGAAAAGAATACCAAATTCTTTCATAATACAGTGATCTAAAATCGACAAAAGTCAAAAATTTATAAATTAAGGAAGGCTGGCGGAAGTCAGGTAGAATCCAGAAGAGAAATAGAGGAAGAATTGGTCCACCACTTTGAGGGAATCATGACAAAGGACCAGGGTGATAATAACGAGGAGATAGCAAGGATCACAAGACTTATTCCCAGGTTAGTAACCCATTATCATAATGAGATGTTGGTTAAACCCATTTCTATGTAGGAGGTTGAGGAAGCAATGAACCAGATGGCCTTGGGGAAAGCGCCAAGACCAGATGGTTTCACAACAATTTTTTTTCATTTCTTCTGGGACTTGATTAAACATGAGGTTTTGGAAACAATGGAGGAATTGAGGAGAAATCGAGGAGTTTTAAAGGATTTTAATGCTACCTTCTTGACCCTAGTCCCGAAAGGGGAAGGAGATGACACCCCCAGTAAGTTCAGGCCCATAGCATCGTGCAATGTCATATACAAAATCATTACCAAGGTTATAGCCAATAGGCTAAGGTCGCTCCACCTCAGTTTGATTAGCCCGAAACAATCAGGGTTTGTCGAAGGAACACAGATTTTGGATGGGATCATCTTGGTTCAAGAAACCATTCATTCTTTGAAGGTCACCAAGAAACCAAGTATGTTAGTTAAGTTGGATATAGCTAAAGCCTATGAAAAACTAACTTGGTAATATATGAGAAGTATTTTGGAAGCCATTGGTTTTGGAAAGGAATGGATAGAAAGGATAATGAACCTGGTTACCACTCCCTTCTTTTCTATTCTGTTGAATGGATCTCCTACTAGACTTTTGAATCCCTCCCGGGGAATTAGACACGGGGATCCTCTATCCCCTTTTCTCTTCATCTTAATAGCAGAAGGGCTTAGCAAGCTCTTCTAAGATCAATCGTCTAGAGGAGAGATCTGTGGGCTAAATCTCCACAAGGGAATGGATAAACAAATGCATCAACAATTAGTGGATGACACTATGTTAATGGGGCACCCTTAAGTCCATGAGGCATGAGCCTTTAAGAAAAGTTTAATGCTTTTTGCTAAGGCTTCGGGGATTGAAGTTAACTCTAACAAATCGCAGGTTTTTTTCTTCAATACAATCATTACTACCTAGAGAAATATAATTCAGATCCTTGGATTTTCCAAAGGATCGCTTCCCTCTAAGTACCTGGGAACTCCGCTTACTGAAGGCGCTATCAGGAAGGTTTCCTGGAAGGATCTGCTAGATAGACTTAGAAGTAGGCTGACAAATTCAACTCTTCAACCTCTAAACCTCCCCAGTCGTCTAATTCTTGTCAAAGCAGTTCTCCATGAAATGTCGGTATACCTTTTCTCTGTGCTCTCAGCTTCAAAGGTTGTTATTAAGGAAATTCGGGGCATCCAGAGAGATTTTCTATGGGGAGGAAGGGAAGAGAAGGCCAAATTTTCCCCGGTTGGATGGTACAAAGTCTATCGTCCCAAGGACAGGGGGGTTTAGGTATTAGGAACCTAGAGGTTATGATTAAAATTCAAGGCTCTAAGATCCGGTGGAGATGGTGCAATTACAAGGCGAACCCATGGGCGAAATTGTGGCACGTGAAATATGCCCGTGATAAACCAACTGGTGATCTGATTAGATATAATGAGGAAATGCTAGGATCTCATATGTGGATGAAAACTCAATCTAGTAAAAAGCTCGTTCAGGACCATAGTTTCTAGGAAATACGTGATGGTGAAGCTAATTGCTGGGATGACTCGTGAAATCAACACCCAAAAATAGGGGAAGACCCTAGATGGCAGAATATCAGGGCCAAAGGGATGGAAGAAGGAAAATTCAATGTGTGTCACTACTGGGAAGATCCTCCTACGAATGGCCATAGGAAGTGGTTGGGACAGGTTTGGTGGGAAAGACTAACACATGATGAGGATCTTCGTGCTTTCGAGGATATTCTTCGGGAGAGATACATTCACATCAAAACGAGAGAGGATAAGTTAAGGTGGGATACCAGTCGAAATGTACTTTTATCATTAAAGAAGCATATGACATACGAACGAGAAGCGAAGAAAGGAGAGAAGCAATATGGTAAATGAATCCCTGGCCAAATACGACCATCTTCTGTTGGCTGGTGGTTAGGTGAAGGATTTTAACAGGAGAAAACCTCAAGAAACAGGGGATTTAGGGCCCTTCCCAATGCCCCTTATGCCTCAATAATGAAGAAAACATGGAGCATCTTCTGGATGGTTTTCTCTATACAACTTCATAATGGGATAGGGGGCTATGATCTTTCGGATAAGTGATCGAATGTGAGGTCAACCCAACCAATCTCTTCGGGAATGGAACGTTAAGGCCTTCAAAAAATTTGATTTTGGGAACGTTATGGATGATGTTCCCAAGGATGGATTTTTGGAATGTGTGGAAGGAGAGAAACAACCACATATTTTGGGATACGAAGCATGGTGAAAAGGAGGTTTGGCATAAGCTGGTCAACAACCTTCAAGAGACGATAAGAAGCATGTAGTGGGGGAAAACAAACAAGGATCTCTATGAGGGTGAAGCTCGCATTGTGGCAGGACGAGGTTTATGAAGGAGAGATCTGGAAGGATTGAGAAGGAAAGACAAGATTTGCAGGCTGTCTAGTCCGAACTTCTGGTCACCTCCACTGCCGAGCTTGTTTAAAGTTAACTTTGATGGTGCATCCAGGGGAAACCAAGGAGCAACGGGGTATGGGGGAGTTTGCAAAAATACCTTTGGGTAATCCTGAAATTTTATTATGGATATCTTGGCAATGACACAAGCAAATCATTCGAACTGGAAGGCCTCTTCCAAGGACCGAAGCTTGTTGCCATGGAAGGGTGGTTGTCGGTGACTTTAAAGGGTGACTCCAGAATTATCATACAGATAGAAAATAAATTGTCCAGTGGTCAATCGGCAGAGAAATTTACCACCATCTGGAGGCTCTCGAGCAAGATGGATACCCTGAGGTGCCTCGTTGCTACTCATAGTGCCCTCTCCTTCAACCACGTCAGAAAGGAGGCAAATAAGGTAGCGGATCTCTTAGCCAATCTTGGGGTCGAGGGGGGTGGGGCCCTCATAATAAGTAATATGGTTGATTTCGAGAATGAGGATTGGGCATACAATTGTAACACTTGGCTAACTCAGATTATGAGAAAAGCAGAGAAGTGGATGGTAGTGGGCAGGTAACTCATGGCAATGACAAGAGGCGGCTAGGGATCGTGGTTGTTGTGTCAGACCACCAAGGGTAATCATGTGGAAAACGATAGGTAGCACTCTTCCCACTTCAGAGATGGGTACAAGAGGGTATGGGGTGGAGCGTGCGAAGGAATGTAGGCAAGATATCATTGTGATGTTAATATTTGGTATGAGTACGTCCATGGGATATGGAAGGTACCTACCGGAGGAGGGAAGGAGCATACCTCTAATAGTAATGGTGGCATTTTTTGCCTTATATCTAAGCGAAAGACAGTGCATTTCCACACACATTCCTTGTTGCGCTGTCGTTTTTTCTTTTGTAGTTGACGAAAAGTATCCCTGGGAGTTGTTAAGAGATTCGTTTATGTTAGCCCGACCACCTGATTGTGCGTGGTTCCTTCTAAAAATTTTAAGGATGGCTCCCAAGAGGACTTTCAAGCCGGAATCTAGGACGGGCTCAAGATTCTATGGAAAGAGTGGAAAAGGAAATATGGTGAGAGGGCAAGGGGGGAGTGGGGGTCGAGTCACGAGGACCCAAACCAAGGCCCGGGCACTGACCACCTTCTTTCGAGACTGTATTCCTCTTCTGGTTTGAGATGAAATAAACGCTATCGAGAAGCAAGTGTGGGAAGAGGTGTAGACAGTCATCATTTAAGACATTTGAACGGAAGTAGAATAGTGGGTTGTGAACCCTGTTGCCGCCTAATTCGCACCTCGGGTCACGTGGCAAAAATCTTCAAGCCACTGGGTGCGACCTTGGGGGAAAGCAAGAATCAAGTGTTGTCACTTGATCTTGACTCCTCTGTCTCAGCTCTCTCCTAGTGAATCCAAGGGGGTGGTCCCTAGTAAAATAAACTATG
The DNA here is from genome assembly GCA_001517045.1 of Pseudotsuga menziesii. Lineage (NCBI taxonomy): Eukaryota > Viridiplantae > Streptophyta > Pinopsida > Pinales > Pinaceae > Pseudotsuga > Pseudotsuga menziesii. The sequence continues at coordinate 60,913 of LPNX011140454.1, forward strand.
GTGTTTAATTTATGACAATATAACAATTAGTCTAGGAGATGAGATAAAATAAAACCTTGAAACAAAGATAACTGCAAATAATTTAAATGACTAGAATAAATAACATTCCACACAACACAATGATTAACTTAAGCATAAAATAAGCAAGATTTTCAAATAGACTAGTGCCAATGGAGTGCTTGTGTAAAGGGTTGCTAGTGAAGTCTCGAGAAGTATTGCAGTTATCTCGGTTGGACAATTTTAAAATTATTAAATGAGTAATTAGGAAGTGGGTCAATTCTTGGTAAATTTTATTATGAATGTGGTAATGTTATTTATTATTACGGGGAGATGGTATTCCAGATATACACAGAGGTACGAGGAATGTGTCCGGATTTACCAAGAAGTGACTCTCACAGTGACATGTCGGCTAGATGGAGTCTCAAGGTTGTGTTCAACACTACACCAAATGAGGGTGTAGCCTAACGATAACATGCGGTCACTTTCTAGTGGTTCCCCCTTCACTTGCAGAATTTCCCCACAACTTGGTAAAATCACATAAGGGTCGGATTTTCACTTGTAGGGATTAATTTATGTGTTTTACTAATTGCTGATCACTTAATCCCTTTCTGATTGTCCCACCGATCCAGCCAAATGCCTACAGTGGTCACAAGAGCATACGGGGTCTTGAAGTCTTGGATATTTTAAGTTTTTTAAAGCTAAGTGTGAGTTTTTAAAATCTCAATACCGATACTCTCTTTATCGAGAACAACGCCGAATTGATTAATTTTAGTTTAGGAACTTAGAATAAACTGGAAAAAGTAAAGAAATACTTAAAAATAAAAAATAAAAAATGAAACAATGTGAATCCCCCCTAGGGGGATGGGGTGTGGGCACTTGGCTGCCCACTTGCTTCTCTTTTTTACAATGATTAGAAGAGAGAAGTACTTGTGTTCTTTTGTAGTATAGGAAACAACAAGTTGTTACAATTAAGGGCCTTTAAGAAGCAGCCAATGAAAGAAGTATGATAAGAGGGGTCTTCGGTTTGACTTGGATCTTTAAAATTTCACCAGAGTGCCTCTTTATCAAATCAATCTCTGCTGCAAAACAACGAACAAATTTTTATTAAATATGATAGAAAATCAAATTAAAACATAAAAATTTTGATCAAAAGTTTTAAGTACTTTAAATATAGCAAACTTTAGGAATTAAACAAGTACTTGCTTGTAATCAAATCTTGTAAAATATAACTTTAATAATCAGATCTAAAACTTAAAACTTGCATATGTAAATCAGAAAGCTAAGATATTCCTATACTTCAATGGGATTTAAATATGCAAAATAAAAAATTAGTAACCAAAAGACTTGAATTTTTGTGATGAAAGGGTATCACCAAGCTTGACAGATAGAGAAAGAAAGGCAAGAAAAAATCCACGAAGTGTTGCCGGTGGGATGAAATCCTCTCTTCAATAGTTACTTGGAGTAAAAGTAGAGCTCACACGCTCATCCAAAACTCCAGCTTAAGCAACCTGTAAAATAAATCTACAAAACTTGCAAATGGGGATTAAATGTCAGTGTTTATCCAATAATGAATGCTCAATAAAAATATGAAATCAAACTAGAATCATAAACTCATAAGCATTTTACAATAATCAGTAATCACAGGAGTATTACTTCTTATCTTATCATAAAAAAACAATTATCTTCAAAGCCAACAAATCCTAAACACGTACAAGCTTGTGAAAATCCACAGGTTACCCCAATATTGCTAATGAAAACACATCCAAACACCATAGACCACACTTGATTCAACCTCCAAAGTCTTTTATTAACTCAATAATCAATATTACATATCATAGGAGCAGAGGTTCAATGCCCAAATCATCTATGAAGAATGAAGAGAGATTGCCTGCATAAACAAAAAACCGACAAGGAGAGGGAAATGCATCTCCTTAAGGATGCTCTAGCTCCAAGTGAGTTGGTTGTGGGTTGGAGAAAGGTTGGAATGAGTTGGATAAAGGCAAAATGAGAAGCAACTTCCAAAACTTTGGAATCCACATCACCACAAATCATCCACATCACCCAGACTTCCATCTCTCTTAGGATTTGCACCCCCACTTGGAGAGGAAAGTTCCAAACTCAAAAAACTCTATGAATTGACAACATCCGACTTGTCCCCCTTTCCCGGCTACTTGCCAAAATGATTTGCCAAGTCACAAAATTCATTTTTGGCAATTATCTTTTATTTTTTTAATTGCCTAATTTTTTAATATTTCATTTAATTGAGTCATTTTGGGTTTTTTCAAGTAATTATTAATTTTGGGGTTAAATAATTACTCAAAAACTTAGAAAAGTGGGTCTATGGGTTAAGTGGGTGCTCTGAGTTACAAAACAATAACCCCCATGGCAAAAACAACCTCCTAGCCACACTTTTATGAATTTTTACATTTTTACAATTAACTTATTAAAAATAAGCCTATAAAAACTATATATAATATATATATATATATAAACTATGGAGGACTTAGGACATGTTCATAATGACTCAAAATAATGATTAGCATGGTAATATACATCGACACATAGGTTTTAATAATCTCATAAGGCTTAATTAATAAGACAATTATTCCAGCTTTGAAGATTTGGGTGCAAAACTCAAAAAATATTTATCACTTAAACAACCTGTAAAAGAAATCTACAAAACTTGCAAATGGGGATTAAATGCCGGTGTTTATCCAATAATGAATGCTCAATAAAAATATGAAATCAAACTAGAATCATAAACTCATAAGCATTCTACAATAATCAGTAATCACGGAAGTATTACTTCCTATCTTATCAGAAAAACAATCATCTTTAAAGCCAACAAATCCTGAACACATACAAGCTTGCGAAAATCCATAGGTTACCTCAATATTACCAATGAAAACACGTCCAAACACCATAGACCACACTTGCTTCAGCCTCCAAAGTCTTTTATTAACTCAATAATCAATATTACATATCACAGGAGCAGAGGTTCAATGCCCAAATCATCCATGAAGAATGAAGAGAGATTGTCTGCTTAAATAGAAAACCGGCAAGGAGAGGGGAATGCATCTCCTCAAAGATGTTCTAGCTCCAAGTGAATTGGTTGTGGGTTGGAGAAAGGTTGGAATGAGTTGGATAAAGGTAAAAGGAGAAGCAACTTCCAAAACTTTAGAATCCACATCACCCAAACTTTCATCTCTCTTGGGATTTGCGCCCCCACTTGGAGATGAAAGTTCCCAACTCAAAAAACTCTCTGAATTAACAACATCCGACTTGTACCCTTTGCCCGGCTACTTGCCAAAATGATTTGTCAAGTCACAAAATTCGTTTTTGGTAATTATCTTTTATTTTTTTTATTGCCGAATTTTGTAATGTTTCATTTATTTGGGTCTTTTTGGGTTTTTCGAGTAATTATTAATTTGTTGGTTAAATAATTACTCGAAAACTTAGGAAAGTGGGTTTAAGGGTTAAGTGGGTGCTCTGAGTTAGAAAACAAGCACCCCCATGGCAAAAACAATCTCCTAACCACACTTTTATGACGTTTTACATTTTTACAATTAACTTATTAAAAATAAGCCTATAAAAAAAGAAAAAAATATTTTTTTTTTCTTCCGAAAATTAAAAAAAAACTATGGTGGGCTTAGGACATGTTCAGAATGACTCAAAATAATGATTAGCATGGTAATATGTATCGACACATAGTTTTTAATAATTTCCCAAGGCTTAATTAATATGATGATTATTTCAGCTTTGGAAGTTTAGATGAAAAACTCGAAAATTATTTATTGCTTAAAAACAATAAATGATTAACAAGAAAAAAAACACCCTGGAATAATGCATTAATAAATAAGTCCTAAGAAACCAAACCTTTTACATAAAATCATCATGCTAACTCATTTTATTACAATTCCCCATGGGGTATGAACATGTTAAAAAAAATTAAAAAATGGCCTAGGAAGGCCTGCAAGGACTTCTGAACTTAATTGAACAAGTGATTGTTAATCTTTGGCAGCTCATTTAGAAATCCAAGTTAGTGCAACTTACTTAGTAACAAACCCTAACACCAAGGCAGGAAGACCCTCTGCATGTGATAGAATGATTATGGTATATTGGGTAATGAAGAACCTAATGGTGCATGTGGCCATTAGTGGAGTTGCTAAGAGTTAGGGGGATGATGAACCAATTCGAGCTTGGAAGGACCATAATATGGCTAGTTGTATGATGCACCACAAAATAGATCTGATTGCGTCCAAGCTGGGCATTTCTTTCTACTCCCCCAACATGCAGAGATGAAAGGCACCAGCTAAATAAAGAGTCAAAGCGAAGACCCGAAGCAAGGGGAGGTCGAGAAGATGAAGCTGACAGCCATGGATGGCACAAGTGTGGAGGACTGTTTCCAAAACTCGATTTGTGTTTCAGTAGCTAGAGTCTTAGCATGATTAAGTTCCAGTTTCCTTTATATACCGACAAAGTAGCAATAGTAATAGTCTATAGTAGTAATTGGAAAATGATGTTTTTTTTGGAAGCCCTTCCATAACAAATTGGTATTATTTAGTATATTTGTATCACCATAACTGGTTGATGTTTCTGAAACTTTGAGACTCTGCATTATATATTTAGTTTTTTTAAAAGTAGTATAGTCTTTTATATATATATATTCCACAAAATACTCCTACTTCTTAATATATTTTATTTTTAAAATACAAAATACCAATATTCTTTGAAATAACAAAAACATACTCTAAAAATAAATATGTAGAAAATTAAAAAATGTGTTGTTATTGCAAACACCCTCAATTCACTGGTGAACCATGAACCAATATGCAAAGGACAATAAAGAGAATTTTTTTATATAAAATAATAAAGAAATCATTAACATCTAATAACACTATCAAATTCAAAATATTTCAATTTGTATATTAAAAAGTGGCAACAACTCTCTTGGAATAATGCCAAATTATAATTTTTTAAATCCAGACATTAAAAAGCATTATCAAATTTTTGTTTTGAATATTAACAAACTCAAAACCTATTTGAAGGAAAGAGGAGGGGTGTGACAATATGAATTGTGTGTGACAGACAATGTGCATTACATTGGGGGAGACAATATACATAATACATAATGCATATTGTCTCATGCATTAAGAGTGGGTTTTAGGGTGGCAATGTGCATTTCAGCATTTTGGGTGGGCAATGTTTAGGGTGGGTCTTAGGGTGGGCAATGTACATTCCTACATTTAGGGTGGGATTAGAGGATTATGCACATTGTCTCATCTCACCACCATTTCCACATGTATGTTCTCAAATAAACAAATTACCAAACAAAAAATTGCCTATCACATACAAGCTCGAATTATTTACTAGAATGGTATTTAGTCCTTAATGGACAAGAGTTGCCACTTAACTGATCATAAACTATGATGAAGTTTTATCTCAAAATTATCTTGACAATTTAATAAATATAATGGTGAAAAGATCATTTAATGACTTAAAAAGTTGGATTAGAAAGGGTTGTATTATGTAGCTTCTTTATTTTTGCACAATGATAGAAGGATGGGAGTGGGGATGGGGTAAGACAATGTGTTATATGAATTGAGGGTGAGGGTGTTAGCGGGAAGAGACAAAGAGTATGGTGGCAGCAAGGGGAGACAATAAAAAGTGACATGCATTAGATAATGAGGCCAAGGAACAATGGGCGTTAAGGGTGGGGCGAGACAATGTAGGTGGAAGTTGGGGGAGGCAACATCCCCATTGTATCCCCCAACCCTCATCATATAACACATTGTCTCTTTCCATCCTTACATTTATCCTCAACCCCCTCCTCATTTAAAGCACATTCTCTATAAATATTAAATTATCAAACATACACACATTCTCTATAAATAACATGTAAGCTATAGCTATTATTATTAAATTATCAAACATACACACATTCTCTATAAATAACATGTAAACTATAGTTATTATTATAAAAAAAAAATATTAAATTATCAAACATACACATAAATACTCATTCATCACCAATCAACCAACATGTAAATACTCATACCCCTTCAATATAATATACCTCTAAATAATAAAAACACACCCAAAAAAAATCATAAGCTTTTAGACAATTCAAAAATAAGTTTCCATTCACATTCTATAGCTATTATTATAAAAATAATAATATTAAATTATCAAACATACACATAAATACTCATTCATCACCAATCAACCAACATGTAAATACTCATACTTCTTCAACATAGTACCTCTAAATAATAAAAACATACCCAAAAAAATCATAAGCTTCTAGACAATTCAAAAATAAGTTCCCATTCCCATTCAAACATGTAAAGAACAATTTCCTAGTAATAAATAAATAATTTAATTAAATTTGTTAAATAATTATTTTAAAAATATTATTAAATTGCAATTTTTTCAATAAGATAATAAAATATCATAACATGCAATTACAATAAATATATAGTTAAATGACAATTTTATATAACGATGAAATTTGACCTTTAAACTATAAAATATAATGGTGTAAAAATGATCATCAAACAATGATTGTTATAATTAATACCTTGTTTATTTTTTTGAACAGTGGCATTTGAAAACCTATTTGAGGATTTGAACAATGGCATTTGAAAACCTATTTGAGGATAAGGGTGAGGAGAGACAACGTGTATTGAAAACCTAATTGAGGATTTGAACAATGGCATTTCAAAACCTATTTGAGGGTAAGGGTGAGGAGAGACAATCTGTTATGGGGTGGGGGAATTAGGGATACAATGTGCATTCTTGTAATTACCTGGGAGAAAATGTGCATTATCACATTCAGTGTGAAGCTGAGGGCATTAAGCATATTGTTTTCTTCCATCCCATTTCTGCATTTATGTCCCCAAATCAAATTTTAACCTTACTGGCAACATAGTTCATCACATTGGAGCTGGATTTGCTTACTAGAATTGTATCGAATCAAAATTCCAGCACAAGCTATAAAGGAATTGAATCAAAAGCGTCTTTTAGATTGCAGGTACGCTTCCGAGTTTGAGGGTAAGCCTGCTGATGCACTAGGAAAAAAATAGACTCATGATCTATATAACCTGTCTGTTGGCTATCAAGAACACTCATCATCGATACTATGGCCTTGTTGCTTACAAAACTTATACTCTTATATTACCAGAGCCTTGACCTTCAACCATTACAAAGTGAATAAATAATACATACAATACCTCAATGGAGGCCAAGTTTAAGCAATTCCTTGCCTTCACAAAAAAGAATCAATGCTGAAGATCTTGCCCTTCCACTTTTTTCCTCAGAAGCCAAATTTACATAACAAAAATACTTTGCCGAAGGCCGGGAATAATCTATGGATACTAGGCGCATGAACCAGAGAGAAAATTTCATGCACCAAATAGTGCTTTCAGGTCGACAATGGATTCATGACCATTTGGGTATAGTCAAGAGGTGAAACAGAAGTAATATTGTTACCCATCCAATTATCGATGAAAAAGAAGCATTAGAGTCTACACCAGATGAGGAAGGGGTACTGGTTGTATTCGATGTGCCATTTCTGCACAATCAAAATCAAACAAGTCGGTTACATTATCATCTACTCATAAATTATAACAACTTACAAGGTCTTGGTCTGAAAAAAAATCAATACTCCAAAAACCATACAAGAGTTTCTTTGACTCAACAGTCAGAAGGGTGTAAATGGATGTAGGATAAATGGCTGTGGTGCTCTTTTTGCCCACCAACGGGCAGAACGTAACCTACATGAAGTCAGCACACAGCATACAGACCAGATTGTCATATGTTCGCATCTCATGAACCCTCCCTATACAAAAGCACAATGGCAGATTATAAGCTGGTCTAGGAAAAAAAGAGGATACAATCACTTACTGCCCAGTGACTGGTAGGACTGTCTGGTTTAGTCTTCAAATTCATTAATTCACTAAAAACGGACATATCAGTCATAAAGTTTCAGAATATCAGATATAAAGATGATTGGCTTTGAAGTTTTTACAGTAGCTTACAACCCTAAACCCAGCCTCCAATTTAATGTTGGCTGAAATTCACATGCACCATAAGTTTTATAAATTTCACCACTCTGTACCACGCTCTGTCTTCATGGGCAGCTTGATCAATTCTAGCTCCTTAGCAGCCCGTTTAATATTTATACTCTAAATTTCGATGAGACTGGTCATTTTGAAGATCACGAAAGTTCTCTTAGTCTCCCTAAGATTAGCCCATGAGAACTGCAAGAATCATAAAACCGGCTAATATTCAGTTCTCAAATTAGAAACATTTACTCTGCACAACCTTTGAAGTTTTGGACATCTTAGGTAAGAGGCTAAAAGCTCATAGACCTTCATGAATCATGCTCTAAATTGTCTCTATGAAGGAGAAACTAAGAGAAAAATGCAGGATCATCAGTGATCTGGCCTCACAGAAAAAAAGGTGGCTAGGCAAGCTAACGTCAATCAAAGAGGTAATCTTCCCATAGTTTCTTAGTTTTCTTTTATAGATTTTTTGTCTGGAGATGTCCAAAGGAACATTTTAAACCCATGCTCAGACCGAAAGATTAAGAAAAATCTGAAGGAACAACAACAAGAACTTAAACTATGGCTAGCAAACAGGAAACAATAGATCTAGACCTTACCTAGATGTTGTATACACACAAGATTCATAGCCTGCAAGCAATGTAAGGTCAAACACATAAAAACTCAGTTAGTACAAGTTGCAGAGGCACAGTCCAATTATTAAGACATTCCATATTACACTATCACTAAGGAATCAAACAAAATATAAGCAAAACCTATGAAAACTTACTTGGATTCGTGGTCGTTATATTGCCTGTTCCACCAAAATTGCAAGCCACAGATGAGGCCCCATTCTTCTGGTAATAGTTGTTAAAGGCATACGAAGCATGGGAAGCAAGATTATTTGGTTCATAACAAGGTTGGCCTGGTTGAATTGGAGAACAGTCTACATTACCAGACCCACAAGCCCAATCCAGAGCCTTCTGCAAGTCAGATTCTTTGGCCGATGGCGAAGCCACACACCAAGAGGTTCCATCAACAGATGTTAGGTTTCCCCCAGTAGCCACATAAGGCAAGCCAGTGCCACTTATATCTACATTGTAAACCTTGGTTTCATCAGGATAGAAGAGTCCCCAGTTTCGTTCCGACTCCAAGCCAGGCTTTCGGTTCTCATTAAAGAGGGCAAAAATGTATGTATCAATCTCCTGGCCGGGCCTCGATGGAGTTCCAGTGTTGTTTATCACATGCCTGACCAGATTTCCAATGTATGTAGCAGCATTCTCCGGAGTTGTCGCAGGCTCTTTGGGGCCTCCCTTGGAGGGCCACCCTGTTTCAGTCACCATAACTCTGAGTGACCTAAAATTAAGGGCTTCTAAAGCAAAGAAGAGAGCATCGAGCTGTGCATCAAACATATTGGTATATACAAGACCTGTATTTTGGTCAATTACGCCATCATTAGGTCTGAATAAAGCATAGTCCAGGGACACCTTGCGAGGGGAATCTCTGTAGGCATAATAAGGGTAAACATTGACCATAAAGGGAGATTGTGTCTGAGCAAGAAACTGCAACAAGGGGCTGAGGAAAAATGCATACTTACTGTCCATTGCCCCTGCAGAGGGAGGAAATGATCTGGAAAGTATACTAAGTGCATGGGTGCTAGAAACCTTAATTTTTTGGTCGAGTCCAGCTTTTTTTAGAGCTGTTTGTACATTGCGCATGGCTGGGACAACAAGGGATGTAACATTAATTGTACTCTCGGTCACCTCGGCTCCTACAGTTATATATTTTATCATGGTGGCCGGGTAGTATGGCAATAGATTGTTGGTAACCCATGTGTCTGCTGTGCTCTGGTACTGTGAAAAAGCAAGCAAATCTGAATTCGGTATCCCTATAATGAGCTCAATGCCAGTGTGAGCAAATGCTTGAAGGACCTGCATACATGAAACACATTCTTCTTATCTCCTAGTTTAATAAAAATGGGCCCTTGTCTTAAGAAAATATTTTAGAAAGGGTTCAATATGTTTTAAAACAACAACCTGCACGTTAGAGTCATAGATTATTATGTTTTTGACAGCGATTGACTTCACCAGTTGGGTTACTTTATCTGGGGTTGGAAGGTCATCCCCTTCTCGCCCATAGCAAATACCCACCGTGCTTCCTCTTGTTAGCACTGGGATAAAACAATAGCAACAATTCCACCCATGTTAAAAGCTAAAAACCAGCTGAACCCATTAACAAGCCATGCAAAAGAAACGAACTGAAAGATAAACAATGCATAATTCTGTGATGCCTCGTCTCATAGACCCAAAAAACAAGATAAGTTACAAGTATAACCAACTCCAGATTCTTTTCAACCAAGTCATTAGTGATAGAAATAAACCAAATAGGAAAATTACTAGCATGTATAGAATATTATTTAACTTTAAATAGAGAAGAAACTGGAGATTATAATAATGTGTGATGTAACTCCTGGCCCCTGGGTCAGAGTGGACCTTTGAAAAGAGAAAAAATCTAAAAGGTGTCATTACGTAGTAAATTAGTAGTAGACACTGTCAGCTAGTAGACCATGGAAGGCCATTGATCATGTTGGTGTTCAACTAAACATCAGACAGACATTCCCCTAATATATTACAGACAAGAAATAAGAAACAAAAAGGAACGCATTTACAAACAACAGAATAAATGCAGAAATCAGGAGTATAAAGAGAGATTTTCACCGTAGGTACAAAAAATGAAGTTTGTCCATGATGAGCAACCCTGTCTCACCTGATCGTCCATATATTACAATGTGTCTACTCTATATGCCTTTCATGCATTTCATATGATTCTAATTTTAGTTACAACAGGAATCGTTCATTTAACTAATTTGCTTACTCTGTTACTCTGTATCTATATTCCTTTAATGCATTTCATATGCCTCTTCAGTGGGTACAATAGGAATCCTTCAGCTATAAATTTCATATAAGTGCCAATTATAGAGCATAAAAGCTTCTTGCAGCCTTTATTTTTACTTAGTCGAGTTATTCACCAGTTATGTATTGACCGATTGTAGGTATCTAAAACATTCCTTGGCTAGAATGAAAGTTGGAGTACATTGAAAGGTTGTAGTGCAAGTCAGGCATATGCCTTCTTCGTACTTCCACCCCATTAACCATACAGTTCCTTTCCTACATCCTTTTTTTTCACTTGAATGTGAATGGTGAATGACTTGGTTGTGTATCTGCCATGCTCATTTGTGTGCACATAAAATATCGCACCCCTTGAGGTGCAGGCAATAACCCATTACATCACTATACCCAAAAAAAGGAATTTAAATTAGCTCCAGAATGCTCTGGTTTGGCATTTTGGTTAAAAACCCATATCCACGAGTAACTGAACTTGAGAACTCGTTCAGTAAACAAAAGAATTAGCTCATCATAGTTCATAATAGTTTCTACACTGGATCTGTTGCAATTTCTACACAGCTTTGTTGGGTAGACATTAGTATAAACTTACACAGGATACATTGCACATAAAATATACAGACACTCTCTATGTTAATGTCCCAGAGACCATAGTTAGTTCCAGTGGACAGCAATCATCATCAATGTTCTTTTTTCTAGGTTGAGCTAAAACAGAGAGCAAGGAACCCAAATCTGTTCTTTAGCTAAAACAGATAGAAAGGAACCCAAAGCAAAGACATTTACTCACAAAAATACCAGTAAAGTCAAGTTTAAACACACCTGGAGATTGAGCAAGCATCAGCAATAACACCCACAAGAGCAGCAGAAGCTTCTCCATTGCCCAATACAGCATCCCTCTTTATCTCCTTCAATGGGTTGTCACTACATCATTCAATCTCAATACCCACTAAGAAACGAAGCCATACTATTAAAGCCTGAATGCTTAGTAAGCCACAATGCCCATTAAAACACCATGAAACTATTCAAATCGCAATCCTACTGCTCAAATCACCCAGACTCCAGGCCTTAGAACAGAAATCCTCAGAGCCTAAGGAAGTAAAAGCACAAATGGATTATTGAAAGGAATATGGAATCTATGCCAAACAATGAGGTCAAAAGTACAAATCACAGTATTCAAACCGCGTCAATAGTGCAGTTCCAGTTACGGAAATCCCCTTGCTCAGTAAAATGTATCAAATCCCTGTTGTTGTTTGCCAAATACAGGACGGATTCCACAGAGAACTACAACGTTCAAATGCTCGCATTAAGTGCCAACCACACTCCACATCATCATCAAGCAGAGTATCCTGCTTCTCGAATTTCCATGATCAGGGACTTGAAATGCTTTCTCAAATCGGACATAGATATATCTATTAAATCCGAATAATTAGCTCCAATTAATAAAACTGTTGTTAGACAGTGATAAAGCCCCATCCCGGTCCCCCTAGCCGGTCTTTTCTAAAGTGGGTTGGCTTCGCATCGTCCTCTTTTCTTGTTGTTTTTTGAATTTAAGCCCGTGTCCAAAGCAGATTTCGTAGTTTTTTGTTTTTAACAATACAATTCACTATTATATATACACATCCCTTTCCTTTTATTCCTTACATTTAACACCCGCAATCAGCATATAATATTTGTTTGTGCCACGACAATTATTACTTAGGGATTTGAAATATCAAATATCGAGTGGCCATATTCCTCTTATCAAGCCATAATTAATGTGTTTCATTCCTACTTTTACTTTTCAATAATTAAATATACAAAAAAACAAATAACGAATCAAGCTTTACGAAATAGTTTAATTAGTTAAATTATTTGTTTAAGGGAGGTTGTTAATGAAAGATTATAGATCAAAATTTCTAATTTGGTCGAGTCTCTTAACGGTATTAGTAGCTCGTGTGTTTGGTGATTGAACCGTCTTCCATTAGAGATCTTGTGAAAGAACGGAATTTTGTGAGATTTTTCTTAAATAAGCAAAGCATAGCTTTGTAATTGTAAAGAAAATATAGTAATACTTATTTTATAATAATAATAATAATAATCTATTTTTAAGGTCATCGCCAAGCGAGACACCAAATTGGTGTATGAGACCCCCTTGTTTGTGGGACAAGGGACCCCCTTTTGCGCAGCGATTTAACTACTAAAGTCTACAGAGGTATACATACACTACCCCCCTCTGGATTTGAACCCGTGACCTCCTAAGAGGAAACACATGCTCTTAACCATTAGGCCCACTCACGCTGTACCTAAGATATATCATGTGATGATTTTATAGTCTTGTGTGACATAGGCCATCTCATGACTCCTTCTGACACCATTTCTTCCATGCAAAGCACATATGGATCCTGTACCAACCATTAGCTCCTACACAAGCGATAAGATGGAATGTCTACAGCTCGCATGCATGGATTTATTGCTTTAGATGGATCATAGGTTTAAAAGGTTAAATCCCAGCGTCGACTAGTAGAGCTCCTTTGTGATAGTATTAGCACCACTCATCTCTAAAACTATCACTGTGATCATGATTGTAATGGGTTATTATGGCACTAGTGATAAATATGGAACTGCCTCAAATGAGATCCACCACCCTGTATTGGCAATTTTTAGACCCATGGCTCCGTCATCACCCAAAAGGCGAAGGTTATGATCGTACACACAAAGCCAACCCCAATGCAATGTTTTTCATGGCTCGTCAAGGCAAGGGGGGCTTCCAAAGCCATAACCCCAATCACCTCCCATATGCGAAGAGTTGCATGTGCCTATAGGAGAAAATTCTTGGGAATGTGCAGTCCACCATTAATGAGGCTGAGGAAGAAGCAAGGTTCGAGAGGCGATTTGTTTATGATGAAGGCATTCATTTAGAATTCAACAGTTGGTTTGAAGATCTGGGCAACACTAGAGCCTAAACATCTCTCTTTCAACGGACTGTTGTAGGGTTGTGGACCCATAAATACTTGGTAGGGAAGGCGCTAATTGAGATTGGAGAAGCCTATAATGAAATTCTGCTACAACATGATGCAATACAAACTCGATTGGACTCTCTGGAAGAAAAAATCAAAGATATGGATAGGGTTCTGAAGCAATCAGTGGTTGGTCTTGGTATTGAAACATGTTGGTGTCCTCTCTATGGCCATTCTCTCGACTCACCAACAACTATCTACCACAGTGGTTCTAATGATAGCCCACAATAACGGGTTCTCTACTTCTCGTTTAACTTGTTTTTCAGTTAGACAATGTTATCTATGGCAATTATGTTGCATAGAGTAGTTCTGCATCATTGTTTTGTTCTGCTTCAAAGACTCTGCTACTTGGTTTTTTGTATGACTACCCTTAAGGGCAAATGCATTTGGATCACTCTTTAATGGTTTTGGCATAGCTCTGTGGCTTGTTTTCTACTCAGGAGGGACAATATTTGTGTTTATGTTGGTTATGACTCTCAATGTTTGTAATCTTTTTAGCAGATTATAATTGAATGATCTTACTTTTGTTGATGCCTGGAAAATTACCAAGTACCGACAATAGGGATTCTCCCCGATAAACAATCCCAATTAAATCGTCCATCATTTGGTGTGGGGAATCCGTCCAATTAACGGTTCGACTACCGTAGATTAATTTGTTTTAAATATTTTACCGGTTACGGCCCGGTTCATCGTTTATGTTGTTTTCTTTAATTAAAGATGAAATGTAAGTGACTAAATGCATATAATTGATAAACAAAAACCTCACAAGTGATGTGCAGGTTCTTACCTCTCGTATTACCGTCCATGCCTTCTCAATTATTCATCTAAATCTAAGACCAAGCTAATCTATCCTATTCTAAATTATCCTATCCCCATGGGGAGCAAATCTAGAATTCAGAGTAATATATTGCAATTGTGCACATTAATTTCACAGATACTTGCTCTAATCTAATGCTCACATTTACAGTAGAAATAATATCAAAGATAACTCTAATATAATGAAACCATTTATTACTCATTCATTACACAGACATTTACATAGAAAGTGAATCCATTGATAACCAAAGAGTTAATTTCAAGAAGTTAGAACAATCTCACTGTATAATGTACGGAAGCAAGAAGAAGCAATTCCACAAGATCCATTCCACACATTCCAAGCAAATTTCTGTGCAGCCCTTTGTTCCAGCAAATCGATCTTTCTTATTAGCAAAGAATTAGTTCTTTTACAGAATAGTTCGGCCTCTCTTATGCCAGCCAAAAGTCCTCTCTATTCTCTTCCTACCTCTATTTATATTACAATCAGATTCATCATCTAGTGACTCTTCATCTACCCTAACTCTAGAAATTCTCAAAACTTGTCTTTTAGTGCTTTACATGGGAAAATACAAATGGTTCTTTAAGAGACAAAATTTAGGTGGGCCCTGTCATACTGGAGACAAATGTTGCCCACGCACTAGCCTCCTCAACAATGGCTTTGTATTTCATTGGCTCCAGTACTTGCAAGGTCACTTCATGTATTGACACTTACGTCTCCATGCGTACCACTTCTTAGTCATTTTAAAAATCCCTTGTTTTTGTGTCTGTTTCATGTTCTTCTTAATGGGATAATCTGACTTGGTGAAAAATACACCTGTGATACATAAATGCAAAAATGAGAAGTGAATTAATAATAACATAGTTGTTTTAAATAACCAAAGAGATGAATACAAAGAAACATGCATCATTGTAGAAAACACATAAATAATGGTATTGCAAAAAACAATGAACAAAAAAGCCATTAATGTGGTCATTGGATTATTTAACACAGTTGTTGGACAAAAAGCAGTTTGGCGCGAAAATGTTTTGGTCACTGCGGATAATCTAACAAATTTGACCGCACCTCTGACTGTATCGGCAACAAAACTCCAGTCACGTCGATTGTATTGGCGACATTGTCACTTTTTCTCTGGAGTTTGGCGACGCAATCGTTTCGGCAAAAAAAACGTGAGTCTTACCGATAGTTTTGACGAATCTCACCAATTCCTTCTGATTTCCAAGCATGCGATTGTTTCGACGGGCTTTAAGAATTGCTCTTCTTTTTCAATTCCTGAATGTTTTGGCAGAAAATACTAAGTCTTCTCCGACCAAAAACCTATGGTTGTTTCGGTGTGGTTTTCTGAGTCACTTCTGACAGTATCAGCGATGATTTCTGAGTTTATTCTGACAGTGTCAACGAAATTATCCATATCATTTCAACCGTTTCGATGAAGATTTCCAAGTTCCTCCAAAACAGTACAACATAAACTTAAAGCTAACTCCTTTGATCGTTTTAGCACAACTAGCTGAGTTATTCCGATTCAATTGGGAAACTGGCCAACTCAATCTGATATGTCGGCAAAAAAGGGTGAGTTTCACTTAGCCAAAAAAAATTCTTTTGTTCAATCCTTTTGGAAAAACTAAGATTATAGGATAGATTTCCTTGAGTTAGAAAAATATTCTAAGTATGCTTTCAAATCAAAATAGAAGGAGGGGCCCTAAAATATCAAAATTTTGGGGAAGCAGTTGCAGCAACAACAGATGGCGACTAGCTCGTGAACACAGATCTCTGAAAATTCCCTCTTTGCAAGACAAGACTGTTGCATGGTACTAGATCCCAAGTATGTAACCATCTTTTCAATTTGATCCTTGAGATTCTTTAAAGGGCTCGAATCATCCAAGGATATAAATTTGGTGTCTCATATTCGTTGTCATTTTTGGGAGTAGGGTAATCAAACTAGGAGTCTTGATAACTCTCCTAGGGCCAAAGTATGAAGTTCATTTTACCCCTGTCTTTGAGTTGCCACTTGATATGACTCCACATGATCGTAACAGAGTCATACAGATGTATTCGTTTGTTCCTCATTCCCATTCTATAAGCATTCTTTTGATGCTTCCTTTACGGATGAAAATGTCTTTTGAGTCTTCCTTGATTGCTTCTTTCACTTTGAGAATTTGATACGGGTTCTTCCATCCATAATGTCCTTTTGTGTGAGTGATAAATTTGTTTGCTCATCATGCTCATGGACGGAGAATAACCTTACTAATATTTGTTGTTTTGACATCTTTTTTATCTGATTGTTTATTCCTTTAGCATCATTGCTTTAATGAAGACTAAATATTTCATAATTTTGACTTTTCAATATGAGCCTTTTGGCCTCTTTGATTTACAACATGGGATTATTTTGAATGCCATACATCAGTCTGACCTACTTCCTCTCCGTGGGTCTATCATAGTAGACTCCCTAGGACATATATTAATGTGAGAGTGGATGAAGCCCCAAGATAGTGATCCAAACCTCATGAGTTTTAGTTATTTCACAGGGTTTACAATGACTCAAAAACGGACTAAAAATGGTTTTCTCTTCAATAATTAGGCAACACTTAAAGAACCTCATACTAATCAAGATTTACTATGCATTCATTTCCATAGGTAGTTCTTGATTTTCAAAAATTCTCGAGAATATTCAAATTCTTATACCCCCAAGAGCCAAATAATAAGTTGGTTTATTAAAAGCAAACAAAACTAAGTCTATGAATCAAGGTAAAACATAAAAGAAAAAAACAAACTAAAAAGAACAAAGAAAAGAAAAGTTTTACTTATGTACAAAGTGTTCCTACAACCTAAGTGAAGTAATGTTGGAGAACAACGTCATTTAAAGGAAGAATTTCTTCCCGTCCTTGTAAATCTTGAAGTTTGAAAGGCCGAACTTCTTCACCTCCTTTTGGATCAAAGGCTCCAATTTAGGGTGTGTTTCTCTAAGTTGTTGTTGAAAGGGCTTTTGTCCAGAGTCACAAAAAACTTTCAAATTTTTTACATTTAACTCAATGGCTTTCTTTAGACCTTGAGCTAGAGCTTCTGTAGTGTTATTTGTACATTCGAACTCTATCATACAAGAGAGGTAATGTTTATTTTTTTTTCAGGATGAACAAGGACACAATAGGCCCATGATCGCTCTTTTGTTTTAGAACCATCAAAATACAAAATCCAAAATCCATCTTCTAAATTTATTGGGTTAGTAGCATCTCCTACATTAGTAACTAAGTTTACTATATTACAATCAATATCATCAGTCCATGAAAATTGAAGGAGATCGAACTGTATGTCTAATTCTTGACTAACTTCCCCGACTTGATAATTCCCTGGTTCAAGCTCTAAAAAGTAATTTCCCAAAACCGAAGATGAGAAATTGATCGATTCGTTCTTTCCTTCCAACTAAGTCACATTCTGTTTCATATGGAGTTCTCTCAGTATCTTAATTTGATTATGACTGTTCTGGTAAGGCAGCCACATGTGAGACCAATCAGTCTCAAAATATCCATTGAGTTTCGTAGACCAATCCCTGCTCAATATCAAACGATAAGCCTCAAATATATCCACTACCATTTTATCTATGAATTGGAAAACTCTCGGATCTGCAAACAATATTATTAGCACATCTTTAATCTCCCATATGACCTTAACAACAGACCTATCTAGTTGAATCATCTTTGAAGGGGATGGTGTCGGTTGACCATTAATCTTTTTACAAATATAAAGTGCCATAACATTGGACGAGGCTTCAGAATCTACCAAACAATTATGCACATTGTGGTTAAAAATTTTAGACGTTAATAGGAAATGCAAAGTTTGAGATTTTGATTTACCATTAATGCTTGCTTTGTTTATCTTAGTGTCCGATTCATCCTTCGAGGTACTACTGGGCTGAGGGTCAAATGATTCTAATAATTTCTTTCTTTGCTGAGGAAGATTGCATGATTCAAACAATGAAATATTCGCTTTAATTTTCTTAATATATTACACAATGTCGTATCCCATATTAAATTTCTCCGTGTTTTTCTTAAGAATTTATTGTTTGTTCGCCACGATTTTCACATGTTTAGTTATCACTGGGATTGTTTTTTTTATGTTTACTGGATTCACCTTATGTTGTGTTTGATTGGTGACGATACTTTTCTTCATGGTTTCCTTTGCTCTTCTTATCTTGGGCAACACTAAACTTTGATCCATTACCGGCCCTTTACTCCTAGTTGTAACATTTATTGATGACACTTGAATTTCCTCAGCCTACTCATCCTCGCTCAATCCCATTGTGGGTGCCGAGTCCCATAATACCATTGTGGTTTCTTCATTTGCTTCTTTTGGCTCATTATTTGGACTTCTTATTCTTCTGGATTTGTTAATTGGGCATCTAATAATTTATTCATTACCAAAGTCATTGAATTTATCCATTGTGGGAAGCTTATTTCTGAGTGGTATTCTTGATGAGATGTACAGAAATGATTCATGTCAATTTCATTAAAATTCAGAACAATAGAATTTAGTAGAGGTGGTTGGGGTTGTCTGCTTTCTTCCCTTTCTTTGTAGTAGGGCTTGAATGGCTTTTTTAATGAACTAGCTCCCTTCTCTTTCTCCAGATCTACTATCTTGTTTGATAATTTCTGCACCATTTTTGGATAGTGTAGGGATTACTTTCAATCCTCTAAGTTTCTCAACGTAAGATTATGTATGTTTGCGGAAATGATCTACTTCTTCAAACGGGACTGCGTACACATGTCTTGAATCCTCTTCTTCAGAACTTATCTTTTCTTGTTTTTTCAGATTTAAGAACGAAATCTTTTGGGAAATTCGTTTCAGATGTAGTTCCAGTGGAATATTTTCTCACAAACAGATTTCCTCTGCCATCCATGAACTGGCTTCCCTCCTTCTTGTTAGGATATTTAGACACTTCGGTGTTAGTTAAGATCAACTTGTGTAATATATCTGTTAGGTAAAGTGTGTTTCTTTAGTATGCATTTGTAAATATTCTAATCTGATGATCACGAGATGCTTTAGACATAAAGTGATCTGACGGTTCAACTTCTCTTAGATCATACCTGCCATTGATTCATGGCTTAACACCCGATTGGTCCATGATCTCTATTTAAAGAGCATGGAGAGTCCTTGACTAGTTGATCGATTATGAGAAGCTCATGTAACTTTCTTTCTTTTGCATAATAAATTGCTCCAAGTAGCTATTTGGCTGGGGCCATGGACTGTNGCACGTGACAAACATCAGTGTGTTGATCTGTGATTTATTTGTGTGAAGCGGTTGCTCAAGGTGTTCGATCTTTTGGGAGTACCTTGTGTACCTGAACATGGTATCAGAGTGTTTATGAAGAGTTGCTTTTGGTTTTGATCAAGATCTGGAACCGATGTTGCCGAAACTTGAAATGGTTTTTTGTTCTGGAGTTTCTGTGCATTTGTGGCCAATGGAAGATGTTCCATTGCGTCCGAAGTGTTCTTTCCATTGGGAGATAGTTTTCGTTTCACCGAAAATCGTTTCGGTTTGATCCAGAAACACCCATTTCGGCAAATCTGAAGGTATAATGTTACAGTGACGGATTTGTTTAAATTTTTTTTTTAAAATCTCTCATATTTTTTCAGTTTTATTATTATATCTTTATTTTTTTAGTCTCAGATTGTTTCCTTCCCTAGTTGCGTATGCTCTTTGTCATGCACCTTATGCGATCGCGGTGAATCAGAAACAGAAAATGAAAGTTTTTTTCTTGTCTTCTCGGCTACGTATGCTCTTTGCCGTGCACCTTGTGCGATCACGGCAAATAAAAAACAACGAAAAAACTTGAAAACATAGACTTTCTGGGTAAGCTAACCAAGATCTAACCCCATTGTGTGGAATTTTTTGTTTTGTTTTTGTTTTTCGTTTTTTTTGTGATTTGCAGGAAAAAAAAGGAAAGCACGGAGAACAAGAGAGAAGAGTAAAAAAAAAAAAAACCTCATTCATTTTTTCATTCTTTTACGTACCTTTTAAACTTAGCTCAATTGGTCCAAAATTGCTTTATTCCTTAATAGGTCTTGAGTTCAAGTCTTCTTGAACCACTTATTAGTGCATGCAATTTCTATTTTCAAGTTACTTTATTGTAAAAATGCATTTCATTTAAATAAAATAAAATAAAAAGTGAGTCACTTAAGTCTTTTAATTTATTGCCGCACTATTTAAAGTAACATTATTGTAAAAGTGAACATCACTTATTCTACAAAAGTGATTCACTTAAAAACAACTTTATTGTAAAGTGATTGTCAAAGGTTTATCTTGGAAAAGAGGGGGTTCTTTTTTTAGTTGGTCAAGTTAATATCTGTCACGTCATTATTGGGGACATCTTCAACATTTTCTTTGATTAAGCATAACTTCATCATCCGGAATCAGTTTTTGGTGCCGTTTTTTTTTAAACCGCATATTTTTTCGAGCTCTTTGAATCTAGATAGTTAGTTTTTTTTTTCTTTCAGTCATTATTTTATAGTATGGCCGCCCCTTGTGATATTATACTTACAAGTTCTAACTATTTCTCATGGAAATCTCATATGGAGGATGTTCTGTGAAGTATGAGACTTTTCAGGATGACCTCAGGAAAAGAAACAGAACCCACTGATGATGATAAGAAAACTAAATGGACAAATAGATGTGATGAAGCTCGAGGATTGATTAGGATGTCAATCTCTACTGATTTGCGATTCCACATATCTGGAATTGATGAACCTCATATAGCTTGGGAAAAGTTGGAATCTGTGTTTGGTAAACACAATGAAATTCGTAGTCATCAACTTGAGAATGAGTTGATTTCCTTGAATCCAAATGATTTTTCATGCATTCAAGACTATTTATCTAAGTATAAAACTCTTAGACTCTTATGTGCAGAATGCAAGATTAAAAAAGAAGACAAACAATGTATTTATCATATTCTTTCCAAACTTGGACCTGCATATTCTGTTTTTGTATCTACATTCTACTCCATGAAAGAATCCTTGACTGCAACTAGCTATCAAGAGCCTAGTCTTGAATCCTTTTGTGATTCCTCAATTAGAGAGCAAGATAAGCTCATTCATCTTGGAATAATTAACAATGCAGATACATCTGGGAAAGCCTTATTGTCCCAATAAAAAGAAAATTCCAAGCCTCCCAAGAAACAGAATTTTCACAATAATAAGCCAAACAACAAGGGTCCTAAACCCTATCAGTCAGCTCATTCTTTAAAAGATGACAAAGGATCCAAGCCAAAAGGAAAGAAGACTGAGCGTCATTGCAATATTTGTGGGAAAGATAATCATGATGAATCTAAGTGTTTCAAGAAGATGGCAGCCTTAGAAGTAGCAATGAAGAAGCACCACATCATCCTAGATTCGTCTTCAGAATCTACCTCTCATGGACGTGCACTTTGTGCTTCTGGTTACTCTTATATTGTATCTTCTTCTTCTACTTCAATTGAATGACTCATTGATTCTGGAGCATCTTATCATATGGCTAAGGATCAAGCCATATTTTCTACTATGCATGAATGTAACACTAAACAAATATTTGTTGGTGATGATAGATATCTAAGTGTTGTAGGACCTAGAACAGTTCCAGTAGAAAATTGTCATTTTAGTGATGTACCATGTGTTCCAAAAATTTCTTGCAATTTGTTATCAGTCTATCAAATTACTCATTCAAGTGAAGGTAAAACTGTGATGTTTACACCTCACTAAGTTGTAATAAAGGATTTTAAAAATCTTCAAAATGTCCTTGCTACTGGAACTGTTGATGATATTACTAGGTTGTACAAATTTAACAACTTTGGGTCATCACCTTTTCCTTCAGTTTTTGTTGTTCATAGTGATAACTTGAACAAACTTTGGCATGAGCATTTTGGTCACTTAAATTATCGCTCATTGCAACAACTATGTAAATACAATATGGTGACTGGTCTTCCGATGGTATCTTGCAAGGATGGTGTTTGTTCCGGTTGTGTACTCGGAAAACATCATCGAGACAGTTTTGACAAACATGACTCTTGGCACACCTCGATTCCCTTAGAGCTTGTGCATAGTGACTTGTGTGGCCCTCTTCCATCTGCATCCTTTTCTAGTTTCAAATATTTCTTAACTTTCATTGATGACTACTCCAGACGCACTTGGGTTTACTTCCTAAAATTTAAGAGCGAAGTATTTAACATGTTCTTGGCCTACAAGTCCCTTGTTGAAAAACAATCTGGTCATCAAATTATTAAGTTAAGATCTGACAATGGAGGAGAATATGTTAACAACAAGTTCACTACTTTATGCATTAAACAAGGAATCCAACAACAACACACTGTTCCATATACATCACAACAAAATGGTGTAGTTGAACAGAAGAACCGCACTTTAAAAGAAATGGGTAATTGTATGATCCAATCTAAGGGACTAAGTCTTCAATATTGGGCTGAGGCCATAAATTGTGCAAATTACATAGTTAATCGCACACCCACTAAAGTTTTACAAGGTATAACACCGGAAGAAGCATGGAGTAAAATTAAACTAGATGTAAGTCACTTTCGTGTGTTTGGTTGTGAAGCATGGGCTCACATTCCGAATGAAAAATGGAAAGCATTGCAGCCTAAAAGTGAAAAGTGCATATTTGTTGGATATTCTGAAGATGTAAAAGGTTATAGACTTCTTCAGCCCCATTCACATGATATAATTATTATAAGAGATGTTAAATGTCATGAAAATCTCTTGGCCTGCGAGCCTAACTTGGTGGGTGTGCCATCTTTGGCCTGTGAGCCTGATTCGGCGATTATGCCTTCTTCTTCTTCTTCTTCCAACTATCTCCGCCTGCTCATGTTCCTCCAATTGCACTAGCACCAATTCTTCCTCGATGGGTCCGTTCAACATGTGAAGCAGTTGGTGATCTTGTCGGTGATCCTAGAGATCAACGTCGAACACGTTCTCAGTTTCAATGAGCCTCTTCTCTTTTGGCTCAAGTTTTAGAGAATCATGATCCCTAAACTTTTGCAGAAGCTTCAGGAAATCCAGATTGGGATGCAACTATGGATGAAGAATATTGTTCCTTAATGGCGAACGATACTTGGGATCTTGTTCCTCTTCCAAAAGGAAGAAAACTTGTGAGATGTAAATGGGTCTACAGAATTAAGTATGGATCATATGGAAGTGTTGAAAGACTTAAGGCAAGGTTAGTTGCTAAAGGTTTTTCCCAAGTTGAAGGGATTGACTACAATGAAACCTTTGCTCCTGTCGCAAAAATGAATTCAATCCACCTTGTTCTTTTCCTTCTAGCCTTATATAACTGGGAAGTCCATCAAATGGATGTCAAGTTTGCCTTTTTACATGGTGATTTACAGGAGGAAATTTACATGGAACAACCTCCTGGATATGTTCAGGATAACTCTAGCCTTGTCTGTCTCCTTAAGAAATCCTTATAAGGCCTTAAGCAAGCTCCTAGAGCTTGGTATGCCAAAATAGATAGCTTTATCCTTGACACTGGTTTTTCTAGATGCCATTCTGACCCCAATGTCTATACTAAGAAAGTATGAAACCATCTCATCATACTTGTTCTTTATGTTGATGATCTTATCCTTACTGGTAGTGACCCTAAACTTATAACCCATGTGAAATCCAGTCTTAAGCAAAATTTTGAAATGTCAGACTTAGGACATTTGCATTATTTTCTTGGTCTCCAAGTCTTGCAAACCAAAGAAGGAATCTTTCTTTCCCAGTCTAAGTATGCTTGTGACCTTCTTCATCACTTCCACATGGAAGATTGTAAACCAGCCCCTTCTCCTTTCCAGTCTGGAGTCAAACTTTCTGCCACTTGTACTTCCCTTGAAGTAGATGCCACCTTGTATTGTCAGCTTGTTGGTAGTGTTTTATACTTGAATCATTCCTGTCCCGACCTTTCCTTTGCTGTTGGTCGTGTTGCCCATTATATGCAAACTCCTCATGAAAGTCACTGGAAAGAAGCAAAAATAATACTTCAATATATTGGAGGTATAATTCAGTTTGTCATTCATTACATTACAGGGGGGAAACCTTTGTTGGTTGGTTTCACTGATTCATATTGGGCCGACGATCCTGATGATCGAAAGTCTACTGCTGGTTATGTTTTCAGTCTGGGATTTGGACCTGTCACTTGGTCTTGTAAGAAACAACAAGCTCTTGCTCTTTCTTCAACAGAAGTAGAATATCGAGCAACAGTTAATGCTAGTCAGGAAGCTTTATGGCTTCGACGGATCCTTTTAGAGTTTGGATTCGAGCAGCAGCAACATACTTCACTTTGGTGCGACAATTAAAGTGCCATCAAGCTTTCCAAAGATCCAGTTCTACATCAACGCAGCAAACACATTGAGCTACACATGCACTTCATCAGAAATCTTGTTCATGATCATGTTCTTGAAATGCTCTATTGCCCTACAGATGATCAAGTTGCAGACATCTTCACCAAGTCTCTTACAGAAGCGAAGTTTTCTAAACTTCGGTCTATGTTAGGAGTTCAAGAATGTGTCCTTAAGGGGGGATAGGCTCTAATGCCTCCTTCCTTCTCCTAATAGTGTCACTTTTGTAAATCCTTCAATCCTATCCCAAGTTGTTCTTAAGGGGGCATGTTAAGATATTTAGACACTTAGGAGTTAGTTAAGATCAACTTGTGTAATATATCCATTAGGTAAAGTGTGTTTCTTTAGTATGCATTAGTATGCATTTGTAAATGTTCTAATCCGACAGTCACGATATGCTCTAGACACAAAGTGATCCGACGGTTCAACTACTCTTAGATCATAATTACTCATTCATTGCATATACACTTACATAGAAATTGAATCCATTCATAACCAAAGAATTAATCCAAAGAAGTTAGAACAATCTCACTCTATAATTTAAGGAAGCAAGAAGAAGCAATTCGACATGATGCATTCCACACATTCCAAGCAAATTTCTGTGCAGGCCTTTGTTCCAGAAAATCGATCTTTCTTATTAGCAAAGAATTAGTTCTTTTACAAAATAGTCCAGCCTCTCTTATGCCAGCCAAAAGTCCTCTCTATTCTCTTCCTACCTCTATTTATATTACAATCAGATTCGTCATCTAGTGACTCTTCGTTTACCCTAACTCTAGAAATTCCCAAATTTTGTCTTTTAGTGCTTTACATGGGAAAATACAAATGGTTCTATAAGAGACAAAATTTAGGTGGGCCCTGCCATGCTGGAGACAAATGTTGGCCACATGCTAGCCTCCTCAGCAATGGATTTGTATTTCATTGGCTCCATTACTTGCAAGGTCACTTCATGTATTGACAACTATGTCTCCATGCGTGCCACTTCTTAGTCATTTTAAAAATCCCTTGTTTTTGTGTTCGTTTCATGTTCTTCTTAATGGGCTAATTTGATTTAGTGAAAAATACACATGTGATACATAAATCCAATAATGAGAAGTGAATTATTAATATCACAGTTTTAAATAACCAAAGAGATTAATACTAAGAAACATGCATCGTTGTAGAAAACACAGAAATAATAGTATTGCAAAAAACAACAAACAAAAAATCCATTAATATGGTCGTTGGATTATTTAACACGATTGTTGGACAAAAAGCAGTTTGGCGCGAAAATGTTTTGGTCCTTACGGATAATCTAACGACTTTGACAGCACCTCCGACTGTATCGGCAACAAAACTCCAGTCACGTCGATTGTATCGGTGACATTGTCACTTTTTATCTGGAGTCCAGCGATGTGATCGTTTTGGCGAAAAAAAACATGAGTCTTACCGATAGTTTCGATGTAATCTAGCCAGTTCCTTCCAATTTCCGGGCATGCGACTGTTTCGGTGGGCTTTATGAATCGCTCTTCTTTTTCAATTTGTGAATGTTTCGGTGGAAATTACTAAGACTTCTCAGACCAAAAAACTTCGATTGTTTCAGCGTGGTTTCATGAGTTGCTTCCGATGGTATCGACGACGATTTATGAGTCTATTCCGACAATGTCGGTGAAATTATCCATATCCTTCCAGCTGTTTCGGTGGAGATTTCCAAGTTCCTCCGAAACAATACAAAATAAAATTAAGGCTGACTCCTCCTATCGTTTCAACACAACTAACCGAGTTCTTCTGATTCATTAGGGAAACTGGCCAACGCAATCCGATATGTCGACAAAAAAGGGTGAGTTTTGCTTAGCAAAAAAAAATCTTTTGTTCAATCCTTTTGGAAAAACTAAGAGTGTAGGATAGATTTCCTTGAGTTATAAAAATATTCTAAGCATGCTTTAAAATAAAAATAGAAGGAGGGGCCCTAAAATATCAAAATTTTGGGGAAGTAGTTGCAGCAACAATAATTGGCAACTAGCTGGTGAACACAGATCTCTGAAAAATCCCTCTTTGAAAGACAAGATCGCTGCATGGTACTATCCTGAGTCTGTAACCATATTTTCAATATGATTCTCAAGATTCTTTAAAGGGCCCAACTCATCCAAGGATATAACTTTGGTGTCTCATATTTGTTGTCATTTTCGGGAGTAGCGTAACCAAACTAGGATTCTTGATAACTCTCTTGGGGCCAAAGTATGAAGTTCATTTTACCCCTGTCTTTGAGTTTCCAATTGATAGGACTCCACAGGATCGTAACAGAGTCATACATATGTATTCATTTGTTCCTCATTCCCATGTTATAAGCATTCTTTTCATGCTTCCTTTATGGATGAAAATGTCTTATGAGTCTTCCTTGATTGCTTCTTTCACTTTGATAATTTGATATAGGTTCTTCCATCCATAATGTCATTTTGTGTGAGTGATAGATTTGTTTGCTCATCATGCTCACCAATGGAGAAGAACCTTACTGATATGTGTTGTTTTTACAACCTTTTTGATCTGATTTTTTATTTCTTCAGCATCATTGCTTTAATGAAGACTAAATATTTCAGAATTTTGACTTTTCAATATGAGCCTTTTGGCCTCTTTGATCTACAACATGGGATTATTTTGAATGCCATACATCACTCTGACCTGCTTCTTCTCCATGGGTATATATCATAGTAGACTTCCTAGGACAGATATTAATGTGAGAGTGAATGAAGCCCCAAGATAATGATCCAGACCTCACGAGTTTTAGTTATTTCACATGGTATATAATTACTCAAAAACGGACTAAAAATGGTTCCCTCTTTGATAATTAGGAAACACTTAAAGAATCTCATACTGATCAAGCTTTACTATGCATTCCTTCCCATAAGCAGTTCTTGATTTTCAAAGATTCTTGAGAATATTCAAATTCCTATGCCCCTAAGAGCCAAATAACGAGATGGTTTATTAAAAGCAAACAAAACTAAGGCTATGAATCAAGGTAAAACATAAAAGAAAAAACAAACTAAAAAGAACTAAGAAAATACATGTTTTACTTATGTACAAAGTGTTCCTACAACCTAAGTGAAGTAATGTTGGAGAACAAGGTCATTTAAAGGAAAACTTTCTTCATTTCCTTGTAAATATTGAATTTTGAAAGGCCAAGCTTCTTCAGCTCCTTTTGGATCAAAGGCTCCAGCTTAGGGTGTGTTTCTCTAAGTTGTTGTTGAAAGGGCTTTTGTCCAGAGTCACCAAAAACTTTCAAATTTTTTACATTTAACTCAATGGATTCCTTCAAAACTTGAACTATAGATTCTACAGTGTTATTTGTACATTTGAACTCTAGCCTACAAGAGAGGTAATGTTTATTTCTTTCAGGATGAACAAGGACACAACAGGTCCCTGATCCCTCTTGTGTTTTAGAACCATCAAAATAAAAAATCCAAAATCTATCTTCTAAATCTATTGGGTTAGTAGCATCTCCTACATTAGTAAATAAGTTTACTTTATTACAGTCAATATCATCAATCCAAGAAAATCGAAGGAGATCAGTTTGTATGTCTAATTATTGACTGACTTCCTCGGCTTTATAATTCCCTGGTTCAAGCTCTAAAAAGTAATTGCCCAAAACCGAAGATGAGAAATTAACCGGTTCGTTCTTTCCTTCCAACTGAGTTAAATTCTGTTTCATATGGGGTTCCCTTAGTATCTTAATTTGATTCTGACTGTTTTGGTAAGGCAGCCACATGTGAGACCAATCAGTTGCAAAATATCCATTGAGTTTCGTAGACCAGTCCTTGCACAATTTAAAACTATAAGCCTCAGGTATATCCACTACCATTATATCTATGAATTGACAAACTCTTAGATCTGCAGACAATCTTATTAGCACATTTTTCATCTCCTCGATGACCTTAACACCAGACCTATTTAGTTGAATAATATTTGAAGGGGATGGTGTCGGTTGACTATTAATCTTTTTACAAATAGAAAGTGGCATAACATTTGGAGAGGCTCCAGAATATACCAAACAATTATGCACATTGTGGTTAAAAATTTCAAACGTTAATAGGAAAGGAAAAGTCTAAGATTTTGGTTTACCATGACCATTGCTTGCTTCATTTATCTCAGTGTCTGATTCATTCTTTGAGGTATTATGGGCTGAGGGTCAAATTCTTCTAATAATTTCTTTCTTTGCTGAGGAAGATTGCATAATTCAAACAATGAAATATTCGTTTTAGTTTTCTTAATATCATCCACAATGTCGTATTCCATATTAATTTCCTTTGTGTTTTTCTTAATAATTTCTCATTTGTTCGCCACGGTTTTCACATGTTTAGTTATCACTGGGCTTGTTTCTTTTATGTTTACCAGATTTACCTTGTGTTGTGCTTGAGTGGTGCCGATAGTTTTCTTCATGGTTTCCTTTGCTCTTCTTATCTTGGGCAACACTAAACTTTGATCCACTACCGGTCCTTGACTCCTAGTTGTAACGTTGACTGATGACACTTGAATTTCCCCAGCATGCTCTTCCTCACACAATCCCATTATGGGTGCCCAATCCCCTAATACCATTGTGGTTTCTTCATTTGTTTCTTCTGGCTCATTTGTTTGGCCTTCTTCTTCTTCTAGATCTGCTAATTGGGTGTCGAATAATTGATTCATTACCAAATTCATTGAACTTATCAATTGTGGGAAGCTTCTTTCTGAGTGGTATTCTTAATGAAATGTACAAAAATGATCCATGCCAATTTCATTAAAATTCAGAACAATATAATTTAGTAGAGGTGGTTGGGGATGTCTTATTTCTTCCTTTCTTTGTAGTAGGGCTTGAATGTATTTCTTGATGAACTAGCTCCCTTCTCTTTCTCCAAATCTACTATCTTGTTTGATAATTTCTGCACCATTTTGACCACATTTTCCAATTCATTTGAATGTTCTTTCTTGGGTCTAGTTAACATCAAAGGATTCTTACTAGCCATTGAAGTATGTCTTGTGATACTATCCATATCAACGTCTATCTTCTTGGCTTCTTCATACTTTTCTACCAATGTAGCTTTAACTGCTATTTTTACAAACATTGCTATGCGATGTGTTGCAGCTGCAATGATTCCCAAATTTCTAAAAAAAATTGGACCCTCCTCGTTAATTTTTGTTGAAGACCGTTTTGTCTCTACTCTGCAACTCATTTGGATTGTTTGAGGCCAGCTTTTACTTGATTTTCGAAATTTGTTTGGGTCTTCAAATGCTTTGGACTATAGAACTTAGCAGGTTTCATGTTGTTTTATCGTTGCCGAAGTTTGGCCGAGGTATAAAATGAGATCTTTAGTTGCCACTTTTTTCGGAGGTCAATTAGAGATTGCGCCGATGATTAAAGCCTTTCGCTGATCCTGCGTTTGATTTTTGAAAAAAGGATCTCGCTTTGCGATGTTTCGAAGGGTGTTGTGACTCTGATCAGAGGTCGAGGGCTATTTGAGGCCCGCTGTTGCGGCCCCAGAGTAGACTAACTGCCCGACGAACTGCTTTTCCTTTCGCCGATGTCCTGTTCTATTTTTCTTCGATGTTGACTAGTCTGCGGATTTTCTTGACCGTATAACTTCCACCGTTGCGACTATGGAGCACACTAACTATCTGATGCTTCAATAGATCCGACCCTGGACGTTTTATCGCGCCAATTTTTTGGTTTGTGTTCCGGAACCCCTAGACTGTAGGTCACCCGCCATTGCGGCTACGTAGCTCACTAACCGATCGATGTTAGGTGTTTCGATTCGTCGATGGGGGTTTTTATATGCCCATTTCTTAATCGTTTTCCCGCTGATTGTTATGAGCTCGTAACTGATTTTGTATATGACCGGTGTGCCTTGTTTTATCAGGTTGAGATTTTCAAGTGAAAACCCAACTTCGGTTTTCTTTTCTTTCAGTACTCATTTTATTGGTATTATGGTTTATGTTTATTGAAGATAGTCGGAATAAATGATGAGTTTTCATTTGATCACAGACAGACATAGGATATTTTCTCAGATGTCTTTGAAGATTATTGCGGTGAAGAAGATGCAGCTGGAGGACAAAACATGTTAAAACATAAGGCAACAGAGTTGTTGCTCGAGGAAAAGAAAATAATAAGGGTCTGAAGAGGGACCAAGGAATGGTAGAGCATAATCACTAAGAAGCAAAGGCCTAGGCTTGGGTGGTTTGTCAGTTACCTAGCTATTCCTTTTTTTATAAAAGTCTTTATTTGAAACGTAACGTTGAATTATGAGCATTCGCAAAATGACAAAATTATGAGATTGAAATGGTTGGGGGGCAACCGAAAGGTTTTGAGCTGGTGCTTGTATAAATATACAAAGGAAATAGGGACAAAGGGATTTTTCCTAGTGAGACTTGTGAACTACTTGTTGTAAGAGGAACTATTTCGTTTTGCAATAATAAAATTACAATTTTGCCTGTTGGAGAAAGTGTTGTGTGGAACGTTCAAATGTGGTGAAATGAACAATGTTGAAGGGGAACTATTTTGTTTTCAGCTGTGTTTCATTAACTGTGAGATCGTTCTAACTTTCTGAACCTATGTTCTTGTATGAATGTTCTCTGATTTATTTTGTGATAATTTCCACTATGAGTAATGAATGTTTTAACAGACGATGAGCTATCTTGTTGTGCATATCTCTATTCATGTTTATGTGTTTTGATTCTAAGAACAACTATCTGTGATTTATCTTAACATATGAGCAGTAATACATTACTCATTAATTGATAATCTTGCTCCCTAGGGACAACTTAGTTAATATTGTTTTCATTTGTGTATGATTTAGATGCGAGAGAGTCTAAGACGAAAGGTAAGAACTTGCGCATCACATTGTGACCACTCCTCGTATTCTTTATCAATCTGCATCTTAGATAGGCACTGTCATATCATACTTAAAGTAAAAAATACAAAAAATATACACGGTGGACCGGGCCGCAACAGGTAAAACCCTCTATTTTTGTTACTTGACCTACAGTAGCCGGACCGCAAACCAGACGGATTCCCCATACCAAACAGTCACGGGCTAGTTGGGAATGTTGACTAGGGGGAATCCCTTGCTGTTGTTGCCTATGAATTTCCAGGCCTCAATAGTTTATGGCGCTAGAAGGAGGGCCACCAGTGCATGGTTGGCCGGGGAAATTCATTTCCTCGAAGTTACTCCACCAGTGATAGTTTTGAAAGTAATTTATTTCCTGATCCAAATACTGAAGAGAATAGAGAACATTTGTTTTCTATAGACAACCAAGTAGTTAATGATCTGAGAAGACACACACGGGCCTATGTAAAGAGTATTGGAAGATTACCCACTATCCTTGATTTACCCCGAAGAGAATACAAGAAGAAAGATCGTCCCATCTTGGAAGATTCAGTGTTGGTTGGAGATTTGGAAGAGTTAGTAGAAGTAGCATTACAGGAAGTTGCTAAGCCTTTTAATCAAGTAGGCCCAAACACACCTTACTGTTCTCCTGTGCATACTCCCAATCCCTCACCTCCTCATTCTCCACCCAGACTCATGGCAGGCGTTAATGCAAATCAGCCACTTAACCCACCAAATCCACCACCTGCTTGGAAAGCCAGATCAGCCCTGAACTTAACACCTCCGTTGCATGACTTACCTCAAGCTTTTGAGAATATGCTGCCCAAGTTTGATCCAAATGAGAAGATGTGAGTAGATGACCATTTACAAAGTTTCTATTTGGTAATAAAAGGATTAAGGGCTGGGGAACATGAGGATGTAGTTTGTAAACTTTTTCCGCATACCCTTAAAGGAGTAGCAACATCATGGTATTTTGGTTTGCCTGCAAACTCTATCCCAGACTGGGATACCTTTGAAAGGATTTATAGAAGTAAATATGCAACCCAAAAAACTCATGCGGCTCTCATGAAAGGACTGTGCACTCTAAAGAAAGAAAGAAAAGAGAAGGTGCATAGTTTTACCCAAAGATTTGCAGCTTATCTTAAGAATTTTTTTGAAATTGACAAACGCTCGGATAAAGTTCTGATTGAGTATTATACTTCAGCTCTAGGGCCTGATTTGGCCATGTTTTCCAAAATGAAAGCCAAACCTACACTAGCAGAGACTTATGAAGAAGCGGAGAGAGTAGAGGTTGAAAAGGAAAGCATTGAAGATTATCCTGAGCAATCAGGAGAGAAAAATGTTGGGAGAAAAGCTTTGTTATTTACTAAGCCTAAAGAGGAGCAATCACACAATTTCAAAGGAATGGCAAAGATGATGCAAAGCTCTCTAACAGAATAATAGACTTAGAAAAGGAAAAGGAAGCCCAGAAGTTTTATAAGCCTTATTACAAGAAAAAGGACGATAACAATCAATCCTAACCCCCTTCGCACAGTCCTGCATCGATGAACTTAACAGAGGTGGGGATGGATAAATTTTGCACTTTTCACCAACAACCCCATTCTAAAAATAATTTTCCTCAATGGATAAATTCAATGACGTTGGTGATGAATCAGCTGTTGGATTCCAAATTAACCGAGGATAATGATGAAGAGGGAAAAGACAACAATAAATTAACAGAAAAACAAGAGGATGATGCCATGGTTTTATGGGACTATGTATCGTTGTTTGATACCAAAGAACAAAAGGATCCAAGACATGAAGATATCTTGGAAACAAATGTGACGACGAGAAGCCAAGGGCTGATTAAAGAGAATAGTCTTATGCTCCCAAATATTAAGAGACTTCAAAAGAATGTAAAGAAATTTCAAAAAAACACCTCAGCTAATAAAATTCCGAAATTTACTATCACCAGTCAAAATCCGAAACAGATCAACATGCCTACCAAGCCCATTGAAGAGAAGATCAATAATGTTAAAACAAACCTCACATAGCATAAGATGGATTACGACATCGTGGAGGATATGAAAAAGGTGAGGGAAAATATCTCGTTATTTGAGATGTGTAATGTGCCACAGTAGAAAGAAAAGTTATTGAAAGCACTTGAAATATCAGAGGAGAAGCTTCCCACTGAAAACCAGCCCCAAGAAGAAGAAATTGGTGAAGCAAGTGTGGGAGGTAAGCCTAAGTGAAAGACTCCACCTTTTCTCCTTACTTTTGAAATTTTCAACCACAACGTGCACAACTGCCTAGTAGACTCAAGGGCATCAGTAAATGTTATGCCGTTGTCGGTCTGCAAAAAAATAAATGGAAAACCTAAACCATCTACCTGGAGGGTCATTCAGTTGGACAGAATGAATGTGCAGGTAATTGGGGAAATGGAGGATGTTCTCATTCGCTTATCTTCAAATGATAAGGTATGTCAATTCATTGATATTGTGGTAGCAGACATACCTGAAGCTTATGGACTTGTTTTGAGCAGAGATTGGTCGACAAAGATGAGTGGATATTTTTCTTCGAACTGGTCATATCTGTGGCTACCTTATAAAGGAATCCCAAATCAAATTAAGGTTTTAAGAGAGCCCCACATGAAACACAATGTTACTCAGTTCGAAGGTAAAAATGAACTAGTGAATTCTGTTTTGGGAAATTACTTTATTGAGCTAGAACCGGGAAACTATCAAGCGGAAGAAGCCAACGATACATCAGATGCTCATCCTGATCTCCTTCGGTTTTCACAGGCTGATGAGATTGATTGTAAAATAGTAGACTTAGCTGTAGATGTAGATGTTGATTCATGCACAATAGTGATAGACGATTTTTGGACGCTTTTCTTTGATGGGTCTAAAACTTTAGAAGGGTTAAGAGCCAGCTGTGTCCTAATTGATCCTAAGAAAAATAAACATTTTCTTTCATGTAGGTTAGAGTTTGAATGCACCAATAACACAGTCGAATATGAAGCATTAGTTCAAGGACTAAGAAAAGCAATTGAGTTAAAGGTAGAAAATCTGAAAGTGTATGGGGATTTTGAAATAATTGTAAAACTGATTTGAAATCAAATACATTGCATTTCCCCTCATTTAAAAGCTTATAAAAATGAAGTATGGGATTTGCTTAAATGTTTTCATGCATTTAATATTGTATCGATTCCTAGACTTAAGAATGCAACAACTGACTTGTTGGCCACCTCAGTTGCGAGGCTTGTGCCCTCTAATAACTGGTGTTCTATTGAATTGCTTTTCAGGCCTTCGGTTCCAAAGATGATTACCAATTTACGAGGTTTTGATGATGATTAGCAGATTCTAGAATGCTTGACAAATGACGAGACCTTCGAAGGGGCAATTATTGATGATGAAGAACATCAAGCCGAGCTAAAATTTGATATTTTTATTCCTAAAGGAGCCAGGACTTTAGAGCAAATGTTTGATCTAAATTATAAATTAAGAAGGCCAGTGAATGTGAAGACTCATAGTTCGTCTCTACAGTTCGAGTTGATTAATTTAGGGACTGAAATTGAGCCTAAATATGTGAATTTGGGAAAGTGTTGCTCTCCAAGTGAAATAAATAAGTTCATCGGTCTATTCAAACAATACAAAGATGTTTTTGCTTGGATGTATGAAGATCTGAAGACATACGACACTAATATTATTCAGCATGTTATCCCCATCAGATCTGGGGTCAATCCCTATCAACAACCTTTAAGGAAAATACATCCAAAACTGGAGCCTCTAATTCAGAATGAAGTAAAGAAGTTGCTGGATGATAAAATTATCTTCAAAGTTAGACATTCGGAATGGGTTTCAAATCTGGTACCAGTAAGAAAGAAATCTGGAGAAATTAGAATATGTGTGGATTTCAGAAACCTAAATCGCGCTTCGGATAAAGACAATTATCCTGTCCCACCCATGGAACAGATATTGCAAATGGTTTCGGGTTCTGAATTATTTTCTTTATTAGATGGATTCTTTGGCTACAATCAAGTGTTAGTAGCTAAAGAAGACAGGCTTAAAACTACATTCAGAACCAGATGGGGGACTTTTGCTTACAGAAGGATGCCCTTTGGTCTCATAAACACTGGAGATAATTTCCAAAGGGCTATGGACATAGCTTTCCGCGGTTTGATTGGCCGCAGTGTTGTAGTGTACCTCGATGATATCACAATATTCTCAAAGAAAAGGGAAGAACACGCATTCCATCTAAAACAGATTTTTGAACTCTGCAGAAAATATGGTATCTCATTAAACCCCAAGAAGTGCGTGTTTGCCGTTACCAAAGGTAAGTTACTGGGTCACGTGGTTTCTAAGAAGGGGATCTCCATAGACCTAGAGAGGATCAAAGCTATCGAACAGATTCCCTTACCCCATAATAAAAAAGGCATGCAATCATTTATGGGGACAATAAATTTCGTGCAAAGGTTTGTGCCGGATTTTGCTCAAGTTGTTAAACCTTTGCAGCAAATGGTAAAGCAAAGTGTACAATTCAAGTGGACTGATGTAGAGAAGAATGCATTTAGTAAAATAAAGACATCTGTTGCGCACGCACCCTCCCTCAAAAGTCTATATTTTGAGAAAGATTTTATTTTGTACACTTTTGCATCTGACGATTCACTAGCAGTGGTGCTTACCCAGAATGAAGATGGGGGAGATGAGTTCCCCATATCATTTATGAGCACTAGTCTGCAGGGAGCCGAATTGAATTACCCAGCTGTGGATAAACAAGCTTACGTAGTCTTCAAAGCGGTAAAACAATTCAGACCATATATACTTAAGAACCAGACAAAGGTGATAGTTCCACACCCAGCTGTGAGGTCTCTTTTCATACAAAAGGAATTAGGAGAAATAAGAGGCAACTGGGTAACAACTTTACAAAAGTATGACCTCAAATTCAAGCCAGCCTCCATCGTTAAAGGGCAAGGATTGTGCAAACTAATGATTGAAAGTAACGACAATGTAGAAAATAACTAGGAAGATGAAGCTGAGTTACATTTGATGGATGTATGTCGTCTTTTCACAGCTCCAAACTCCTGGTATCGAGACCTTGTGCATTACCTTCAGGAGGGATTGTTACCGGAACATTGGATTTCCAAGCAAAGAAGAGCACTGCGTCTTAAATCAGCCTCATATCAGAATATTGAAGGAATATTATTCAGGAAGAATTATGATGGAGTTATTCTTAGATGCTTAGAGAAAGAAGATGCGAGGAAGGTCATGATAGAATTACATGATGGGCCTGCTGGAGGACATTTTTCTGGAGATACAACAGCCCATAAAATTCTCAGAGCCAGATACTATTGGCCCACACTATTCAAAGATGCACATGCCCATGTCAGAAAGTGCGACATCTGTCAAAGATGTGGTGGAAGACAAGCTAAAGCAGCAGGACCATTAAAGCCTGTGGTGATAACAGAACCGTTTGAGTAGTGGGGAATGGATATCATTGGAGAGATAAAGCCAAATTCTTCCTTGCAACACAAGTATATTCTGACGACAACCGATTACTTCACTCGATGGGTCGAATCCATTCCGTTGCATAAAGTGAATGAAGATGCGGTCATGGACTTCTTGCAAGATCATATTATGACCAGGTTTGGGGTTCCAGTTTCCCTAGTTTTTGATAATGCTACTTATTTTTCCTCTATTAAATTAACTGCATTTGCTCATGAAAAAGGAATTAAGTTGCATTATTCTTCAAATTATTATCCACAAGGAAATGGTTTGGCAGAATCTACAAACAAGAATCTGATTAGAATCTTAAAAAAGACTGTGATATAAAATCAGAGAAGTTGGCATTCAACATTACCAAATGCTCTTTGGGCTGATAGGGTCACCCCCAAGACTTCTTTAGGTGTGTCCCCGGATACCCTTGTATATGGAAAAGATGTCATTCTGCCCCCTAATATCATGCTACCCTCTTCCGTAATAGCTCAGGAGTTAAGAGGATCAGATAATGAAGTCTTGCAGATAAGAATCCATAATCTTTTGAAGGTAGAGGAATCTAGATCCAAGGCCAGAGAACGTTTTAAACAACAACAGGAGGTAGTGAAGAGGTGGTTTGATAAGCACAAAGCTGGAATAAAAGAATTTGAAGTAGGAGATTTGGTTCTTAAGTGGGATCACCCACATGATGAGAAGAGAAAGCACATGAAGTTTCAACAGTTATGGGTAGGCCCTTTCTAGATTGCAGCAAAACTTGGCCCCTCAACTTATAAATTGCAAGATTTACAAGGATGGGAGGAGAACTTACCAGTAAATGGTTTAGTTCCTAAACCTTATTTTTCTTGATTTTTGTTTTATTTTGTTTTTGTTTTGTACATAAATAAATTGATTTGTTCCTTTCCTTTTTGTTTAGTTTAGTTTTCTTTTGATTTCAATAAAAGAAGCAAACTTTTGGTTGCATGGAGAGCATCAGAGCCCTGGATAAATTGAGATTTTTGGGCATTAGACTTTATCTTATTGTTTGAATCTGATGGAATTTCTTCTAGTAAGTAGTTTTCCTAAATGTCTATGAACACATTGAAGTCCGGTGTAATCCCTGAAATAACTCAGAATCAAAAGGTCTGGAATACTATTTCGAGGCTCCATCCATTTCACATCTAAAACATCCTAAGGGGTGACAACAAAAGACCCATGGAAATGGGAGCAAGGTAAACAGTATATTATATCTAAATGATCCCATGCCAACAATTGAAAGCTAAAAGGCTAATAAGAGTCAAAACACCTAAGAAAGCAATATTTATCGAAACAAAGTACTGAATCATATGAGTATAGATTGCCAAAAGTTCTTCTCTGTCCATGAGCTGAAAATTAAATGCATCTCTCACACAAAAGGACACTATGGATAGAAGATCCTGAATAAAATTCAGAAAGAAAGGCATATGGAGGACTCAAAAGGACAAAAAGTCCACAAACGAAAAGTACCAAATGGCATGGGAATGGGGAACAAATGAATATTTTTGTTTACCATGTGGTACAATCTTGTGGTGTCTAAGCTAGAAGCTACCCAAAGACAGAGGTAAAATGAAATTCACCTACTTAGCCTCAAAAGAGTTATCCTGACTTTGAGATTTTGGGTTCCATTTCCTAAAATTGGACTATCATCAATGGTTACAAGTACATATATTTGACATTATGGGAATCCAAAAATCTAGAAGAATTCAGCATGTCGGTTTTTGCTGCTAAACAGTTTGTTCCTTAAGGAGAAATTTGTTCAAAGATCTGGGTTCACCAGTTAGCCGCCAATTGTTGCAGGTGCAACGATTCCCAAATTTCTAAAAAAATTTGGACCCTCCTTGTTGATTTTTGTTGAAGACCATTTTGTCTCTACTCTGTGACTCGTTTGGATTGTTTGAGGCTAGTTTTTACTTGCTTTTCGGAATTTGTTTGGGTCTGCAAATGCTTTGGACTATAGAACTTAGTAGGTTTCATGTTGTTTTATTGTTGCCGAAGCTTGGCCAAGGTTTAAAATGAGATCTTTAGTTGCTGCTTTTTCGGAGGTCAATTAGAGATTGCGCCGATGAATAAAGCCTTTCGTTGATCCCGTGTTTTATTTTTGAAAAAAGGATCTCGCTTTGCGATGTTTCAGAGGGTGTTGTGACTCTGATCGAAGGTCGAGGGTTGTTTGAGACCCATCGGTGTGGCCCCAGAGTAGACTAACTGCTCAACGGACTGCTTTTCCTTTCGCCGATGTCCTGTTCTATTTTTCTCTGATGTTGACTAGTCTACGGATTTTCTTGACCGTATAACTTCCACCGTTGCGGCTATGTAGCGCACTAACTATCTGATGCTTCAGTAGATCCGACCCCCGACATTTTATCTCGCCAATTTTTTGGTTTGTGTTATGGAACCCCTAGACTGTAGGTCACCCGCCATTGCGGCTACATATCTCACTAACCGACCGATGTCAGGTGTTCTGATTCATCGATGGGGGTTTTTATATGCCTGTTTCTTAATCGTTTTCCCACCGATTGTTATGAGCTTGTAATTGATTTCGTAAATGACCGGTGTGCCTTGTTTTATCAGGTTGAGATTTTCACGTGAAAACCCAACTCCAGTTTTCTTTTCTTTCAGTACTTATTTTATTGGTATTATGGTTTATGTTTATTGAAGATAGTTGGAATAAATGATGAGTTTTTGTTTGATCGTAGACAGACATAGGATATTTTCTCAGATCTCTTTGTAGATTATTACGGCGAAGAAGATGCAGCCGGAGGACAAAGCATGTTAAAGCATAAGGCAGCAGAGTTGTTGCTCGAGGAAAAGAAAATAATAAGGGTCTGAAGAGGGACCAAGGAATGGTAGAGTGTAATCACTAAGGAGCAAAGGCCCAGGCTTGGGCGGTTCGTCAGTTACCTAGCTATTCCTATTTTTATAAAAGTCTTTATTTGAAACGTAACGTTGAATTATGAGCATTCACAAAATGACAAAACTATGAGATTGAAACGGTTGGGGGGAAACCAAAAGGTTTTGAGCTGGTGCTTGTATAAATATACAAAGGAAATAGGGACAAAGGGATTTTTTCCAGTGAGACTTGTGAACTACTTGTTGTAAGAGGAACTATTTCATTTTGCAATAATAGAATTACAATTTTGCCTGTTGGAGAAAGTGCTATGTGGAATGTTCAAATGTGATGAAATTAACAATGTTGAAAGGGAACTATTTCGTTTTCAGCTGTGTTTCATTAACTATGAGATCGTTCTAAATTTCTGAACCTATGTTCTTGTATGAATGTTCTCTGGTTTATTTTGTGATAATTTCCACTATGAGTAATGAATGTTTTAACAGACGATGAGCTATCTTGTTGTTCATATCTCTATTCATGTTTATGTGTTTTGATTCTAAGAACAACTATCTGTGATTTATCTTAACATATGAGTAGTAATACATTACTCATTAATTGATAATCTTGCTCCCTAGGGACAACTTAGTTAATCTTGTTTTCATTTGTGTATGATTTAGATGCGAGAGAGTCTAAGACGAGAGGTAAGAACTTGTGCATCACATTGTGACCACTCCTCGTATTCTTTATCAATATGCATCTTAGATAGGCACTTGCATATCATACTTAAAGTCAAAAATACAAAAAATATACACGGTGGACTGGGCCGCAACCGGTAAAACCCTTTGTTTTTGTTACTTGACCTACGGTAGCCAGACCACAAACCGGATGGATTCCCCATACCAAACAGTCACGGGCTAGTTGGGAACGTTGACTGGGGAGAATCCCTTGTTGTTGTTGCCTGCGAATTTCTAGGCCTCAACAGGAGGATAAAGTGTTCTGGTGTAATATTTTATCAAAGACTCTTCAGTTGCTTTTGTTGTAGCACTAAAACTATTTAATAAAGTAGTGAATCTCTTATTGAAATATTGAAAATTTTCTTTCCTTTCCATCCTCATAGACAATAACTCTTTCATAAGGGTAGCTACAGTTTTTTGATTGCCGAATTTACTTATAAATACCCTTTCAAAACCATCCTAGTTTGCTATTGAATTGGATTGTAGACTAAAGTACCATGAAGACGCTTTAGGCTCTGTTGAGGCCTGGATAATCGTAGGTAACAACAGTTAGGGATTCTCCCCAATAAACGTTCCCAACTAGCCCGTTACTATTTGGTATGGGGAATCCGTCCGGTTTACGGTCCGACTACCGTAGGTCAAGTAACAAAATAAAAGGTTTCACTGGTTACGGCCTGGTCCACCGTGTATATTTTTAGTTTTTTTGTGTGTTTAAGTTATGATGTGCAAGTGCCTATCTAAAAATGCAGATTGATAGAGATAGCAAGGAGTGTCACAATGTGATGCCCAGGTTCTTACCTCTCATCTTAACTCTCTCGCATCTAAATCACACACAACAAGAAACTAAATTTAACTAACTAACCTATCCCTAGGGAGAAAAATTATCAGTTATCAATGAGTAATGTATTTTTGCGCATGCATTAAGAAAAATTACAGATAGCTGTTACTTATTTCAAAACACATGAACATTAATAGAAATATGAACAACAAGATAGCTTATTGTTTATGACAACCTTCATTACTCACAGTGGAAATTTCACAGAATAAGCTAGAGTGAATTCATAACATGAACATAGATTCAATGACTTAGAATGATCTCACATTTAATGGACATAAGCTGAAAATGAAATAGTTCACATTCAACTGATCCATAGCAAAGCATTTGAAACATTCCACCAAACTTTCTCCAGCAGAAACTTGTAATTCTTTTTTGTAAAAGGAAGTAGTTATTCTTACAATATACTCTCACAAATGGCCTGCGAAAGAAGTCCCTCCCACATCTAAACTCTCCTATATTTATAGAAAAAAGAAAAAACCTTTGGGCTGCCCCTCGATGACCTTTGGGCTTCCTCAACCTTTCAGTTCCAAAATTTTGTCTTGTAGTATGTGGTCATAATTTATACAATATGTTACATTTTAAATTAAAATTTAAGAGCACTTTATGAAGAGGGCCCAACTTGGTCGCTGATGAACTTTTTCCAAGCCTGGGCCTCTGCTGCTATCGATCTGCTCAGTAATCTATTGGTTCTTTTGAGATCCTGTTAATCTTAGATCCTCACTTTCTTCTTCTCTTTTCTTTATCTCTACTTCTTCATTTTTCTTTCTCTTCCTTCCTTGCTGCCTCCTCTACAGCTCTCTTCTGCTTTTGTCTTTTAGACATATCTTCTTTACAGTAATCACCCTGTCATAAACATAGCATGTTCTTAGGCCATTTAGATTTTACCAAAATGACAAAAAATGTATCAGTCTATTTACCTCCTCCATATGCATTCTGTAAAATAAACTATACACAGTATTAATGCATGAAAAGAAAAAAAATGACAAGGCAAAGAAAATCCTATAAGTTGTGTCTCGAAATCTTCTAAGTCCACTGTCTATAACCAAAATCACAACCCCGATAGAACAGATTCCTGCTCTTAATCTAGGCCGCATCTGAACTGACTCGAAATCCTCCGATAAAATCATGAACTACATTTCCGCTACTGCTAATCTCCAAAACACCAGACTCTGTACTGTGCTCCTCATCGTATATAATCCCTTGGTGAAAAAGAGTCGACGGGAAAAAACCTTATCGATGGGAAAAACCCTATCGACAGTCGGAAGCACTAGACATCAGGAGAATAGTTCACTAGACAGTCGTAACAATGGGCATTAAAGCAACTGTGGGTTCCACAGATCAAAAACTCGTCGATAGTCGGAAGCTCTAAACACTATGCGTCGGCGACTCAAACCTCAACACTTCCGCAGTGTCGGCAATGCCAATGAATATTATCGCGGTGATTGTGTATCGGCGATCGGAACCATTAACAAATAACTCCCACAACCCAGTATCGATGAGATATAAAAGAACCATTCAACTTACTCTGTTAGCGATCGGAGAGACTAACCACTACAGCATCGAAACTTCAAACCACAACATTCTCCACAATGTCGGCAATAAAAAAAATGTATTATTGCGACTTAAAAGGTATCAGAGCTCAGACGTCTAAGTTATCGGCGATCGGAGAGACTAATCACTATAGCATCGACGATCGGAAACACTATTCTTTGGTTCACTTATCAATTTTCCTTCGAAACGTCGGCGACATCGAGGAGAAGTCCTC
The DNA here is from genome assembly GCA_001517045.1 of Pseudotsuga menziesii. Taxonomy (NCBI): domain Eukaryota; kingdom Viridiplantae; phylum Streptophyta; class Pinopsida; order Pinales; family Pinaceae; genus Pseudotsuga; species Pseudotsuga menziesii. The sequence continues at coordinate 104,503 of LPNX011140454.1, forward strand.
CGATCCACTCCTGAAACTCACTCTGATAGCGATAAAAAACAAATCATTGGTAGTCAAAAGGTTTAACAATAAAACAAAAAAGGAGGTAAAGGCCATGGATCGATGAGAAAAGAATTGTCCATTGGGACGTTCATGGTTTTCCTTCCGAAACGGTAGCAGCATACATGACTAATGCCCTGATTCCTTCATCAATAGACTTCTGACAATGATAAACGAAAAAACGTTAAGTGTTCAAATAAAATGGAAGGCTTTTCGGCTGGGCGACGAAAATATTAGTTCATTCAACTTCCCACACAGTGGAAACAAACAGTCAACTCATCATCTGACCTCCGACAACGATAAATAAAATCATCAAAAATCAAACCTTAACCTCCGAACAATAAAACAAAAACTCCACAATCTTTATGCATTGGCTAGACAACGGCGGTGCTAGATTATTCAAATATCAAAACTAAAGAAAAACAATTGGCCTTACTTCTGACTTCAATAAATAAAAAATTATAGGAGATGACAGACAGTTTTCAGGAAACCAAACAATCCTAGGCAAGATAAAATCAAAAGGAGGGTCCAAAATTTGAAAATTTTGGGAAAAAAGGTTGCAGCTGCAACAATTGGCGACTACCCAATGAACACAGATCTCTGGACAATATCTTCCTTGATCAACAGACTGTTTTGACAATAAATACCGACATGATGAATTCTTCTAGATGTCTGGATTTCCCAAATGGCAGATGTATGTACTTTTAATCATTGATGATAGTCCAATTTAGGGAAAATGGAAACCAAGATTTCAATGTCTAGATAACTCTTTTGAGGCTAAGAATACGAGTTTCATTTTTTACCTCCGTCTTCGAGTAGCTCCCAGCTTGGACACCACAGGATTGTAACATATGGTAAACAGAAATATTCGTTTGTTCCTCATTCCCATGCCATTTTGCACTTTTGTCTTTTCTTTTGAGTCCTCTTTTTTTTCCTTCTTTCTAAATTTTTTAATTCAGGCTCCTCTATCCATAGTGTCCTTTTGTGTGAGAGATGTATTTAATTTTCAGCTCATGAATAGAGAAGAACTGTCACATGCCCCAATTTTGCAAAAACAATTTTATATTATTTGAGGACAATATGTTAAATTTTATGCTAAGTTGTAATTGATGACTCAGTAGGGTCAAGGATATTTAATGTAAATTCAGAATATTTTATTTATAAATAAATAAAGGAGGAGACAACAGCTTAGGAGAGTTGTTAAAAGAGTGTTTACTGGTCAGATTGGTGGAGGAGACTGGGTGGAGAGCAAACTAACATGTGGCAGCATCCTCAAACCACTTCCAACTGTTGCAGGTGGCAACCTCCCTACATTTGGGGTCATGATTCCCTAAGAAAGTGGAATCAGAGTAGGTGGCTCAATTAATGAAAACTGACCCAAAAGACCTAGGCAATCTTTATAAAAATTCCCATTGAAGAGAGGTGAGGCTGCTCATTCTAGAGAAGTGATCATTCAGGTTGAATGAATGTACTTCAGAGAAATTCAATGGAAGGGAAATCTAGAAAGTGTTTGAGGGGATAACTGCTGATTGATCTAGTTGCAACTTTTAAGCTAAAGATCATACTGCTGAGAGCAGAGTATTTTACTGAGATATTGAACCAGTCAGTTGATAGAGGGTTCTATTGTTTGCATTCTCCACTAGTTCTCAGCCAAGAAGACTAGGAACATGCTCGGGGGTCCTGAGGAAGCGTTGTTTTAGCACTCTCCAGAAGATTGGTAGGGAGGAACGGCCTCCTAACATTGTTGTCGTCTATCCTAAACAAGTTCTATGTTATTTTGTTTTACTGTGTTAGTTAAATAAATCTTAGTTTGACTGGTATATGAATGTTAAAGTTTAGTTTGTGAAATGTTAGAATTAGTATTCTTATTAGATTGTTTAAGAAATGAAGTTGATTTAGAAAAGTAATGTATTAGAATGAAAATAAAATTTCTAGACTGTGTTTTTCCACACCTGGAAACCAGGTCGTACTCTAGCACAGTTAGAATGCTTTAAATAGATGAAAGAAATTCATAAGAGAATGAAAATAAAAATAGGATTATGTATCTGTAGTTAACAGAGTAATTTATTCAATGTTTAAGTTATTATGAAAAGAACAGTGTTATGATTTATTTATGTTTACTGTTTTACTGAATATAATTAAATAAAAATGTTGGAAAAGAAATAATAAGACTACAATAGAGTTATAATAAAGAAATATACTGATACAATAAAAATTATAGAAGATACAGTTAAGTATCTAAACAAGGTATTAACCACACTTAATTCTTTTATCTTAAACTATTATTTAATATACACTAGAATAGGATTAGGTTCACAAAACCTTTATTAATAAAAGTAATCAAAGTTACAGAGTTAATATTTTAATATTTATAAAACTTTGAATCTTTACTAAGTTACAGAACAGTAAAAATATATAAATATAAAGGTAAACAGTAAATAGAATAAAATTAAGAAATTACCTATTTAAGAAATAATTATTTAACAGACAAGTTCATAACATGTGCAAGTTAAGCCTGAGGGTCGAAACCCTAGTTCTTCTTTTACCTTTTTATAAATGTAGTGTTTAATAACAGAATAAACAAATTAATCTATAAGACTATAAGTTATGCATTAGACTAGTTACAGTCTTATCTTAAGAACTTATAGTATATTTATAAACTCTTTTACTTTTCTTAAAAATACCTTACAAACACATTAAAATAACATCAATACTCTTCTAATAATGAAATAGAAGTAAACAGAAAACATTGATACTTCTATACACGAGTTCTCTCCTAGCAAACCCTAGCTAAACCATCCTAACTGATAATTATTCACAAGAAAATTCCTTAACAGTAAATTTAATTCACTAACAGTAAAGAAGAACAACTTCATTTACAGTAATATCTTTTATAAAACAAAGTATTCGAAATAGAGGTTAATTAAAAACCATAAGAACATGAAGAATTTCCATACTTTAAGAAACATAGCATGATATTAATTAGCCATAAGGCTGTAAATCCTTTTTACAAGTCAAGAAAAGCTAAATACAAGTCATGGCATAGAAGCCGGAGTTACCTTGCAACAGGCAAGGGTTTTAATAACAAAAACTAAGTAATAACTGAAACTAAGCATCTAAATAATGGAGGAACCGAAGTCGTGCTTCCTTTCCAACTGAAAACCCTTTTTCCCTTAACCATTGCAAGCAGGGAGATGCCACATTTTAACTGGGGCTTACCCGTTTGGTCTTGAAGCCAATTCAACGTTGGAGAGGATTCCTCCAAGCTTAAAGGCAAACTGTAACCTACAAGCGAAGACCAAAGACTTTAATTAGAAGCTGGGTATTCTAATACTAAACTGTAATTTGAATTTTTAAATTAATAGCAAGGTAAAAACCTTCACCTGTGAGCAAAGAAAGCTGGAGCCGAGGAGGTAACCAAAGTCGTACGAGGACTGCACTTTGAAGAATCGAACCCTCGTGCCAAACCTATGACAGAGGTAGCGAGGTTCTTACTATGGTTGTCACATACCCCACTTTTGTAAAATAATGTTAATTGTTTTATTATATTCCTGAGACATTATGTTAAAATTAATGCTAAGTAGGAACTGATGACTCAGTAGAGTCAACAAAAGTGGAATGTAATTCAGAATATTTTATTATTAATAAATAAATTGTGGAGACAACAGCATGGGAGAGCTGTTAAAAAGAGGTTACTGGTCAAACTGGTGGATGGAACTAGGTGGAGGGCAAAAGACAAGTGGCAGCATCCTCAAACACTTCCTAAGTTGCAGGTGGAAACTTCCCTATAATTGGGGTCATGATCCCCCAAGAAAGTGGGATCAGAGAAGGTGGCTCATTAAATGACAACTAACCCAAAAAGACCTAGGCAATCTTTTAAAAGTACTCAATGAAGAGAGCTGAGGCTGCTCAGATATTTTCTAGAGAGAATTCATTCAGGTGAATGTTATTCAGGAAATTCATTGAGGAAAGAGGGAAAAACAGTAAGGAAGTTGTCTGAGAGGATTGCTGCAGTAACTTGGTTTATTACAGCTTGTTAGCTGGGAGAACTTACTGATAAGTTCTGGATTAATACTGAGTTGAAGACTGGTATCTGAATTTGCTGCACCTAGTTCCAGCCAGGGAGACCAGAGCAAGCTTGAGGTTCCTGAGGAGTCGCTGTCTGAGTGCTCTCCAGGAGTTGGTAGGGAGGAACGGCCTCCCATTGCTATTGTTGTCCCAGTTCAAATAGGTTCTGTCACTTATCTATTTATGTTTTAATAAGTATGAATGGATGATTGTTATGTTTATATCATATGACAAAAGAGTTAGCTAGTTTAGTAATGTGAATGTTTCTGTTTATTAGTAATTAATCTGTTGATGAAAATGAAGAACCACTATGTTTTTCCACATCTGGGTTCACCAGACCGTACTCCAGCACAGGGGTAGAATTATAGAAGGATGATATGATGATGAAATATCATAGAATGATAGTAAAATTTTAGAATAGTATCACTGTGTTATTTGCAGAGGAATTATCTTGGTAACGAGAGTAGTATTTTTCTGTACAGTTCTTGTTATTTCGTTGCTTTCAGTAACTTCAAGTGCTTCATAGATTTATAGTTTATTTTCCTTCAATTTAAAAGCAACTATTCCCTGATACTATATTTTGTTTTCAGTAATTCTATTATTGTAAAGAATAGATAGAAGAGTAAAATTTTATACTAAGTATTTTACTGTGTTACTATACAGTTTCTTTCTTTCAGATTCGTATAACTGTACTATTTAGTTTAATACCAGAACTGGTAGTAAAATTTAAAGTAGAATAAATTCTACTGTTAAAAAAAAAAAAACTAAGTAAATACTCTGAAATAAATGATTGTATTTGTGCTTATGAATTAAACTCTGGATAGAGTTAATTAGAATTTCGATATATATATATATATATATAGATAAATATTATAACTAAGGAAATAAATCAAATACAACAGAGCATAGATAGTATAGCATAATTTTTACAACAGTAAAATCACCAGTATAATATACAATATACTTATAAAATAACTAAGGATATTAATATAGAGACTATAGAACTCTTAGAGAAATAATATAGATACTACAATAGTAATAAGGTACTTTATTTTCGCAGTATAGAAATATTATTACCATTAAAATGAAGAGGTATTCTTGTTACTATAAGTATATTCTAGAACTGTTTATACTGTCTGAGTATACAAATAAACTGACAGTTCTTAAGACTATTGTAAAGCGAAAGGTATAGAAACCCTGTATCATTACAAGGGTATAAACTAAATATCTATAATTACAATTTCTTACTAATAAGAGAATTAAATTATAAATCAGGTATATAAACCCTAATAATAAGTATTATCTATAAACAGTAATCAATCACATGCGTTTCTTGCAGGAAAAAGATAACTGAAGTACAAGATACTCATTTATTTAAGTTTAATTATAAATAACTAGTAACCCTAATCTTTGCAGAAGCACTCTTTAACTGAATAATATCTTTAAAAGAAAAGGAACAGAGGTATTCTTTTTACTGACAAATAGGGTTAAACCCAATAAAAACCGTTTATGCAATAAATCAACAAACAATGGAATTTACAATTATTACTTACAGTTGTGGTTTTAAAATTATTAAGTAAGTATTCAAACTACATTAATATAAGAAAACAAGGAATGCCGAGAAGGAGTACAGTATTAAATATTTATAATAACTTAGGGTAAAAACCCTGTTCTTTCAGAATATACAAAAGTATGGATTGTAAAACCCAGTTCTGTCACAATAATCCATGGCAGTACTGTAAAAATTATCCATGAAGGCTTACAGCCTGTTTTTCCACTTTAAATTACAGTAACATGTACAAAACCAAAATTAAAAGCTTTACACTCACGGCCGTAGCCGGAGAGAGCCTTGCAATGAAGCAAGGGCATTAACTAAACTGTGAAAAACAAACAACCAATGCAACCGAAAGCCATGAGGGTTTAACAGGCCGCTTTGACCAAACCCTCATTAACCCATAAGGGTTTACACAAGGTGGGTGAGCCATGGATAACTACGGCTTACCGTGGCCCTTATCGCCGTAACTCCGTACTCTTTTGCAAATAGAGAAGAGAGGCAGCTTGTACCTGCAAACAACAATACGGCGGGCTGTTAAAATCTATTGCTTTTAAAAATCAAGAGATGTATATACAAATAAACGACATTATCTTATAAGAAACTAAATAACTCTTTGTACCTTTGCAACTGGAAGTCTTGCGCAGTAGAGTGGTGACCAGGGAACAGCATGAGCAAGGAGCCTGCCATCCATTTGCAAGGAGATGGCGTTACATCACTCGTGATTCTCTGACAGCAAGGAACCCTAAAGTCACCTAACTGTTGGAGTAGAACAAACCCTAGCTGAGTTGTAACTCTTCCCGATAACGCACAACAAACGGTAAAGCTCAGACCACTACCACTCTGAATGGTGGAGCCACTTCCGTTGGACAAACTGGGAGAGAAAGGTGAGATCTATTATAGTTGAGGGTCGAGTTTAAGCTGTGGGGACAGTAAAAAGCTTGAAGGAGAACGAGCAACGTATGCCGGTCAGAACACTTCGAAACAACCTTCTCTACGGTGCGTTAAGCAAGCGAATCAGGGAGGAGAAGCTACAGACAGTCTCCACACTACACAAGTGACAGAGTGATGGTGTGGTTGGATTACCTTCGCAGAGGATGGACAAGAGCCCGGAGGCAAGGTAAGATAATGAACGAGGGTTGGGAGACAACTCTTCTAAATCCTGCTACGCATGGACAAAACACAGCCACGTAGTCTTGCAAATATTTCATTCTCGGTGGGTGTTCGTTCCATAGTTTCGACGAGCAAAATCGATTTCAATAGTTGACAATCATTTGGCTATTATGAAGGATATACCTTAGTCTGGCCCGAAGTCAACCTATCATTTGAACATTATGACAAGAACATTGGTTGTTACGTAAACTTTATAATAGAGCCATCAATCAATGCAAGTTATAGTATTCTATATAGTATTTTAGATTATAATATCATCCTTGCAACTTAATCATGTTATATCTTTATGTGCAACATAAGAATTGCTAGCATTATGGTAAAGAGCTTTATAACATGATGTTGGGTTTAATAAACACACGTTTTAAAAGAGCACTATGGTGGTAAGTGCAACCACAACATCCTTTTTACAAATTTGAATGTTTAATGTAAACTTGGTAGGTTTAATGTAAAGGTTCTAAGAGTCATCTTGGAATTGAGTCTATAACCTTAAGCTACCATGGATATGTTTATGACCTGATCATTCGGAGAAATGACTTTTTAGGTTATTAAACTCCTTATAGTCTTAATAGAATAAGCTTATAATAAGATTATACATGGGAGATATAATACATGAGATTAAGAAAGAATATTAATCTTTTTATAAGAATTCGACCGACCACTTATGTTACAAATTATAGAGTCTACTATTAGTTGATTTTTTGGAGGTTGCAGGTTTAACCTTAGTAACTATTGTATATGATGGTAACATTATGGTCTTACCATAGTCATCTAAGTTAGATAAATGTGTACATTGGAAATAGCAATTAAATATTTTAATGAATGCATAGATATCCTGAACTTAGAACTTATCACATTTAACTGTGAAGCCATAGAAGAGAAAGTTTATCAGTGTAATGGCTAGACCTCGAAACTTTTATAATTATGCATTCTTTTAATGATTAGAATGATAGTTAGTTTACAGTATGTGATCCATCAGATCTAAGGTAAACTTTAGTATGTGTTGACTCAAAGGTAATGTAAATAAGACCTAGTGCTTTAGCATGAGTATTTCCCTATCTGTAGATAGTTTGATTTAGAAACAGTAAATTGAAAACCCCTTATTTATACATCTACGAAGTAAGAATGTTTGTGTTTCTTATACATAAACCTTGAGTTCATTTTTCCTGTAGACAGTCTTATTTTAAAGATCCTTTGATACCAATAACTTTGGTAGATAACAGGCAGTTCAGTAAATCTTAAGAACTAAAATGCTTGTTTTTACTAGAATAAAGAAATGATAACGAATTTACCTTGATAAGCATTGAAAAGAGCATAGCTGTTAATGTCTTACTAAATTGGAATTGCATTTGAACTTGTACTTAAGGACTTTTGAAGTTTTACTTGCAACAGCCAATATTCTTACCTGTAATCTGTAAGGACAGAAGGAACTTTCTGCATTAGCTCGTAAGCTAAGTAAGCCCAGTTTCATGACAGCCCCACCTTATGAATGAAAAAAGAAACAAGTCAGTAAACTGAAAGGATTATTTTAACACTCTATGCATTTGACAAATGAATTTTAATAATAAGCTGTTAATCTTTAACTAATTAGATGTTTAGTTAACTGCTTTTAATGTTAATATCAAGTAAATTAAAAATTTTAAATTTTTTTGGGAAATTTGCGGTTTTGACAATGGTTTACACTGACAAAGGAGCATGCCACGAACAGAGACGGGGGTAACACTATGCCCAACTCTCTAAACAACTGGCAGGGATAAGTAAACCACCCTCACGGTGTTCCTAAACTTCCAGAATGAAACCACGTTCACAAATAATAAACTCTTTAACCCTGCACTATGACATAGCACTAAAAACTACGGATTTAAGGCTTGTTACATGCTGAACCAGCGAGCCTCTCATGGCCGCAAAGAGAACCAATTAGTGCAGAGCCAAAACCTCGAAGGAAATGAGGAGGATAGGTTTTTCATTTGATTTTATAAATCAACTTTTGCATGGTGGAGGTTGCTCCACGTGCCCACCAAAATATTTAGTCTGCAGTGGGTCGATCACTATAGTCTCCTGCACTGTCGGGAAAACAAATCATTGCCAATAATTTTTATAGTAACCACAATGATAATGTTTGGCATCGTATCATTGTCAATTAGGTTAACTTGCAACAACCTCTCGGTGAAGTCAACTATTCATTATATCCATTAGTATGATCTTTAATAAATCATTCTTATCAATTGCTTCTCATTATCATTATATTCATTCAATGGTGGAATCATATTAAAACTATTATCCATTGCATTGGATAAAATTAAGATCCATTATTGATAAAAGTATGTAAGTGGAAAATCAAGATTGGAGTTATACTTTTGACCTTTGTCGCTAGCACTCCTAATGAGTCTTCTTACAAATTTTTTATTAAATAAAAACAATGCTATGTTTAAGTTAGGGTTATGTAAAAACAAATTTGATAAGGGCATTATCCTAGATTCACTTTTAGTAAGTAAAAAGACAGGGAGTATCTTATAAACACGCATGACTCTACAATTGTCGTAAATTGACAGTGATATAAACAACGTTATGTTGGGAAGACTCCTTGGAAGTTAGTAATCTTTTTGATTTCCATAAAGAACCCAACTCATCTTAAACCAAACTAATAATTAGATCACACTTGGTATTTTTACAAGGTGGTAAGACTATTTAAAGTTAAGGATAAAAATACTTAGTAGTATTATAAGTGATATGATAATGAAATTTTTACTACATTACTTGTAATATGATGAACTTGAAAGGACAAAATTTAAGTTCAACTACTTTTTATGCAAGTAGATATTTATAATTGTAACTGATAATTCATCTCTACTAGGGCAGAATCAAAGGTAGAGCTAAGGGTTCTATTGAAAGCCTTGCTTGAAGGCCTTAGATTTATTTTTTCATGCTTATAATCAGTATTCTAGATATTAGAAAATAGCAAAGGCAGGAAACTATTGTTTCAATAAAAGTGTCGTTATATTGAATCATGAGCTCTATGAAGAACTTGTAAGTAACTTAGCTTATAGTTGGAAAGAAAAATATCTGAAGTAGAAGTCATGCTGGTGAAAGACATATAGTATGGCAAGGATATTGGTCATTATGACATAAAATTAAAATACTGTCATAGTTGCAAAACAAGTAAAGAAAATTTACTTTACCTCGTAGTATCCTTGAACTCTATTAAGCAAAATTTACTCTAGCATTTTATATATGCTAAAGGAGTACATCTGGAATTCACGCTTTAATAAACTCCTACTTGTTCAAAATTTACCTTTTGAACCTGTAAGATCCAGAAATCCAGTTGAGTTAGCAATTGCTAAGTAAGCCCCAGTTTAGAACATAATTTCTCACCTACTTGAGAAAATCAAATCATCAATACAACTAGAAGTAACTGAATGCAGATCATATACATAACATATCAAAATTAAAGTGGTATTATTTATTATGTGTTTGAAGTTAATCATTACTTTTGTTAACTGTTTTCATTTTTTCGCTAGCCGCTAGTAGTTATCGAACTGCGACTATAGACAATTTATGTTACATTAATTTTTTTTAATTTTTGTGAAAATTTGGGGTTATGACAAGAACTTTGGTAATCTTGTACTAATATGGTTCAATACTTGTTTTGATACATATTGCTTTTCTTATGAGATTTTGACTCTTATTTGCCTTTTGGCTTTCAATTCCTGGCATGGGATCATTTAAATATAATATAATGTTTACCGTGCTTCCTCTCCATGGGTCTTTGCTGTCACCCCCTAAAACATTTTTAATGTGAGATGAATGGAGCCTCGAAATAGTATTCCATACCTTTTGATCCTGAGTTATTTTACAAGGATTAAGTAGGACTTCAATGTGTTCATAGCCATTTAGGAAAACTGCTAAACTAGAAGAAGAATTTTCAAACAAATCAATAGTACACAGTATTATAATCAAGGATTTTAGTTAATCTAGAATTCTGATGAACTCCATGCAACCAAAAGTTGTGATTCTTTATTAAAATCAATTAAACCCTAATAAACCAAAATAAACAAATCAAAACAAATCAAAGCAATCCGTTTATTTATGTACAATATAACTAAGAAATAAAAATCAAGACAAATAAAGTTTGAGAACTAAACCATTAATTGGTAAGTTCTCTTCCCACCCCTGTAAATCTAGCAACTTGTGAGTTGAGGGGCTAAGATTGGCTACAATTTGAAAAATCCTACCCATTACCTAGTTCTACCGAACTTGAATTAAAAACTACATCTGAAACTAAATCTACTATTTTACAGTCAATCACATTAGCCCGTGAAAATCGAAGGAGATCGGGTTGGGTGTCTGGTGTACTGCGGGCTTCTTCAGCTTGGTAATTTCCCGGTTCCAATTCAATGAAGTAAGTTCCCAACACAAAATTCATTGGTTCATTTTTTCCCTCCAACTGAGTAACATTGTACTTCATCTAAGGATCTCTTAATATTTTTATCTAATTGGGACTTCCCTTATGAGGCAACCATAGATGTGACCAATCTGATGCGAAGTATCCATCTAGCCTTGTAGACTAGCCTTGAATCAAAACAAGTCCATAACATCAGGTATGTCTGCTACTACAATATCGATGTACTGACATACCTTCTCATTTGCAGATAAGCGAATTAGAACATCTTCCATTTCTCCTATTACTTTCACAGTTGTCTTGTCTAATTGAATAACCTGCCAAGTGGATGTTTTAGGCTGTCCATTAATTCTCTTGCAGACTGAAAGTGGCATAACATTGATTGATACCCTTGAGTCTACTAAACAGTTGTGCACATTATAGTTGAAAATCTCAAAAGTTAGGAGAAATGGTGGGGTTTTAAACTTAGACTTACCTCCCACACTTGCTTCAACAACTTTTTCTTCAGGTTGGTTGTCAGTGGGAAGCTCTTCTTCTGGTACTTCAAGTGATTTTAAAAGTTTTTCTTTCTGCTGAGGTACATTACACATTTCAAATAATGAGATATTTTCCTTATCCTTTTTAATGTCTTCCACAATATCATACCCCATCTCAGGTGCTTTGAGATTCTTCTTGACATTATCAACCTTGTCTTCAATAGGCTTAACAGACATGTTAATTTTCTTAGGATCTTGACTTGAAATGGTAAATTCAGGTATTTTATCAGTTGTAGTGTTCTTCTGTATTTTCTTCATATTTTCTTGAAGTATCTTGATCTTCGGAAGTATTGAATTGTCTTCTTTTAACAAACTCCGACTTCTTGTAGTCACATTGGTTTCTGATGTTTCCTCTTGTTTCAAAGAATCTTCCTCTTCTGCATCAAACATTGAGACACAGTCCCATAAAACCAGAGTATCCTCCTCATGTTTTTTCTGTGGATTGATTGTCCTTTTCTTCCTCCTTATCAGTTTCTGTTAATTTGGAGTCCAATAATTGATTCATTACCAGTGTCATAGAATTTATCCATTGGGGGCAATTCTTCTCAGAATGAGGTTGTCGATGAAAGGTGCAAAAATTATCCATGCCTACATCAGTTAAATTCATTGCTGCAGGACTATGTGGAGGAGGCTTAGGTTGACTGTTGTCTTCCCTTTCCTTATAATAAGGCTTATACGATTTGTGAGCCTCTCTTTCCCTCTCTAAACCTATCACTCTGTTGGATAACTTTTGCATCATCTTCAACATCCCTTCAAAATCCTGTGACCACTCATCCTTAGGCTTAGTCAGTAATAAAGGTTTTTTGCTTCCAAAGTATTTTCTCTCGACTGCTCAGGATAGTTTTCTATGCTTTCCAACTCAGCCTCTACCTTCTCAGCTTCTTCATAAGTTTCTGCTAATGTAGGTTTCACTTATCTCTTGGAAAACATGGCTAGATCAGGCCCAAGGGCCGAGGTATAGTATTCTATCAGAGCATTTTCAGATGGCTTATTTAATGCAGTAAAATTGTTTAGGTAAGCATCAAATATTTGAGTGAAATCATGTACTTTTTCTTTTCTTTCTTTCTTTAGAGCACATAACCCCTTCATCAAGGATGCATTAGTTTTATGAACTGCATATTTACTTCTAAACATTCTCTCAAATGTGTTCTAATCTGTGATTGAATTTGCAGGAAGTGCAAAATACCATGAGGCTACTTTTCCTTTCAGAGTGTGGGGAAACAATCTACACACTACATCTTCATGCTCCCTAGCTCGTAATCCTTCTATAGCCAAGTAAAAACTTTGTAAATGATCATCTACCAAAACTCCTTCACCTGGTTCAAACTTGGGTAACATCTTGTCAAAATATTGAGGCAAATCATGCAAGGGAGGTGTCAAATTTAAAGGTGACCTATCTTTCCAAGCAGGCGGTGGAGGTGGTTGGTTTGCATTTACATGAGCCATGATCCTGAGTGGAGAATGAGGTGGTGACTAAACAGGGGTCCGACAAGGTGAACAGTAAGGTGAATCTGGGTCCAACTGATTCAAAGGTTGGTTAAATTCTTGTAAGGCCGCTTCTACCAGTTCTTCAAGGTCTTCTACCAACACTGAGTCTTCTAATTTAGGGTGATCTTTCCTCTGATATTCTCTTCTAGGTAAGACATAAATGATAGGTAATCCTCCAATATTTTTTGCATATGCCCTAGTAATTCTTCTTAAATCATCAACCACTTCATTATCTATAGGATACAGATACCCTTTCTCTTTATCTTCAGGATTGAATTTGTGAAACAAACTACTTTCAGAACTGTCACCAGTGGAGTGATTTTGAGGAAATGAGTTTCCTCGGCCAGCCATGCACTGGTGGCCCTCCTTCTAGCACCAAAAACTGTTGAGGCATGGAAAATCGCAGGTAACAATAGTTAGGGATTCTCCCCAATAAACGTTCCCAACTAGCCTGTTACTGTTTGGTATGGGGAATCCGTTCGGTTTACGGTCCAACTATTGTAGGTCAAGTAACAAAATAAAAGGTTTTACCGGTTACGGCCTGGTCCACCGTGTATATTTTTAGTTTTTTTGTGTTTAAGTTATGATGTGCAAGTGCCTATCTAAAAATATAGGTTGATAGAGATAACAAGGAGTGTCACAATGTGATGCACAGGTTCTTACCTCTCATCTTAAACTCTCTCGCATCTAAATCAAACACAACAAGAAACTAAATTTAACTAACCTATCCCTAGGGAGAAAAATTATAAGTTATTAATGAGTAATGTATTTTTGCGCATGCATTAAGAAAAATTACAGATAGCTGTTACTTATTTCAAAACACATGAACATTAATAGAAATATGAGCAACGAGATAGCTTATTGTTTATGACAACCTTCATTACTCACAGTGGAAATTTCACAGAATAAATTAGAGTGCATTCAAAACATGAACAGAGATTCAATGAGTTAGAACAATCTCACAGTTAATGGACATAAGCTGAAAACGAAATAGCTCACATTTAACTGATTCATAGCAAAGCATTTTAAACATTCCACCAAACTTTCTCCAGCAGAAACTTGTAATTCTTTATTGTAAAAGGAAGTAGTTCTTCTTACAATATACTCTCACAAATGGCTTGCAAAAGAAGTCCCTCCCACATCTGAACTCTCCTATATTTATACAAAAAAAAACAAAACCTTTGGGCTGCCCCTCGATGACCTTTGGGTTTCCTCAACCTTTCAGTTCCAAATTTTTTTCTTGTAGTATGTGCTCATAATTCATACAATATGTTACATTTTAAATTAAAATTTAAAAGCACTTTATGAAGAGGGACCAGCTTGGTCGCTGATGAACTTTTTCCAAGCCTGGGCCTCTGCTGCTATCGATCTGCTCAGTAATCTATTGGTTCTTTTGAGATCCTGTTAATCTTAGATCCTCACTTTCTTCTTCTCTTTTCTTTATCTCTACTTCTTCATTTTTCTTTCTCTTCCTTCCTTGCTGCCTCCTCTGCAGCTCTCTTCTGCTTTTGTCTTTTAGACATATCTTCTTTACAGCAATCACCCTGTCATAAACATAGCATGTTCTTAGGCCATTTAGATTTTACCAAAATGCAAAAAATGTATCAGTCTATTTACCTCCTCCATATGCATTCTGTAAAATAAACTATACACAGTATTAATGCATGAAAAGAAAAAAAATGACAAGGCAAAGAAAATCCTATAAGTTGTGTCTCGAAATCTTCTAAGTCCACTGTCTATAACCAAAATCACAACCCCGATAGAACAGATTCCTGCTCTTAATCTAGGCCGCATCTGAACTGACTCGAAATCCTCCGATAAAATCATGAACTACATTTCCGCTACTGCTAATCTCCAAAACACCAGACTCTGTACTGTGCTCCTCATCGTATATAATCCCTTGGTGAAAAAGAGTCGGTGGGAAAAAACCTTATCGGGGGGAAAAACCCTATCGACAGTTGGAAGCACTAGACGTCGGGAGAATAGTTTAGTAGACAGCCACAACGGTGGGCATTAAACCAACTATGGGTTCCGTGGATCAGAAACTCGTCGACAGTCGGAAGCTCTAAACACTATGCGTCGGCAACTCAAACCTCAACACTTCCGGAGTGTCGGCGATGCGAACGACTATTATCGCGGTGATTGTGTATCAGCGATCGGGACCATTAACAACTAACTCCCACAATGTAGTATCAGCGAGATATAAAAGAACCATTCAACTTACTCTGTCGGTGATCAGAGAGACTAACCACTTCAAAACACAACATTCTCCGCAATGTCGATGATAAAAAAAATGTATTATTGTGACTTAAAAGGTATCAGAGCTCATACGTCTAAGTTATTGGCGATTGGAGAGACTAATCACTATGGCATCGACGATCGGAAACACTATTCTTTGAGTCACTTATCAATTTTCCTTCGAAACGTCGGCGACGTCGAGGAGAAGTCCTCCGATCCACTCCTGAAACTCGCTCCGATAGCGATAAAAAACAAATCATCAGCAGTCAAAAGGTTTAACAATAAAACAAAAAAGGAGGTAAAGGCCATGGATTGACGAGAAAAGAATTATCCATCGGGACGTTCATGGTTTGCCTTCTGAAATGACAGCAGCACAGAGGACTAATGCCCCGATTCCTTTATCAATAGACTTCCGATAGTGATAAACGAAAAAACGTTAAGTGTTCAAATAAAATGAAAGGCTTTTCGGCTGGGCGATGGAAATATTAGTTCATTCAACTTCCGACACAGCGGAAACAAACAGTGAACTCATCATTCGACCTCTGACAACGATAAATAAAATCATCAAAAATCAGACCTTAAGCTTGTGTATGTCTGCGTAAATGATCTACTACTTCAAATGGGACTGCGTACACATGTCCTGAATCCTCTTCTTCATAACTTATCTTTTCTCATTTTTCAGATTTAAGAACGAAAAATTATGGGAAAGTCGTTTAAGATGTAGTTCCATTGGAATATTTTCTCACAAACAGATTTCCTCTTCCATCCATGCACTGGCTGCCCTCCTTCCAGTGCCAAATCTGTTGATTCCTAGAAAAATCCTAGGTACCCACAGTAGAGATTCTCCCTGATAAACAATCCCAATTAGATCGACCATCGTTTGGTGTGGGGAATCCATCCGGGTAACGGTCTGGCTATCGTAGATTAAGTTGTTTCAAATCTTTTACTAGTTACGGCCCAGTTCATCGTTTATGTTGTTTTCTTTAATTAAAGATGAAATGCAAGTGACTAAATGCATATAAATGATAAGCAAAAACCTCACAAGTGATGCGTAGGTTCTTACCTCTTGTCTTACCGTTCCAGCCTTCTCGATTATTCTTCTAAATCTAAGACTAAGCTAATCTATTCTATTCTAATTTATCCTATCCCTGCAAGGAGCAAATCTAGAATTCAAAGTGATATAATGCAGTTGCGCACATCAATTCCACAGATAGCTGCTCTAATCTAATGCTCACATTTACAACATAAATAATATCAAATATAGCTCTGATATAATGAAACCATTTATTACTCATTCATTACACGTACATTTACATAGAAAGCGAATCCATTCATTACCAAAGAATTAATTCCAAGAAGTTAGAACAATATCACTGTATAATGTATGGAAGAAAGAAGAAGCCATTCCACATGATGCATTCCACACATTCCAAGAAAATTTCTATGCAGGCCTTTGTTCCAGCAAATCGATCTTTCTTATTAGCAAATAATTCATTCTTTTACAAAATAGTCCATCCTCTCTTATGCCAGCCAAAATTCGTCTCTATTCTCTTCCTACCTCTGTTTATATTACAATCAGATTCGTCATCTAGTGACTCTTCGTTTACCCTAACTCTAGAAATTCCCAAAATTTTCCTTTTAGTGCTTTACATGGGAAAATACAAACGATTATATAATTAGAGACAAAATTTAGGTGGGCCCTGCCATGCTGGAGACAAATGTTGCCCACACACTAGCCTCCTCGGCAATGGATTTATATTTCATTGGCTCCAATACTTGCAAGGTCACTTCATGTATTGAAGTTACGTCTCCATGCGTGCCACTTTTTATTCATTTTAAAAATCCCTTGTTTATGTGTCTGTTTCACGTTCTTCTTAATGGGATAATCTGACTTGGTGAAAAATACACATGTGATACATTATTACAAATATGAGAAGTGAATTAGTAATATCATAGTTGTTTGAAATAACCAAAGGCATTAATACTAAGAAACATGCATCATTGTAGAAAACACATAAATAATGGTATTGCAAAAAACAACAAACAAAAAATCCATTAATGCGGTCGCTGGATTATTTAACATGGTTGTTGGACAAAAATTAGTTTGGCACGAAAACGTTTTGGTCGTTGTGGATAATCTAACGAATTTGAATGCACCTCCGACTGTATCAGCAACAAAAATCTAGTCACGTTGATTGTATTGGTGACATTGTAGTTTTTTTCACTGGATTATGGCGATGCAATCGTTTCGACGAAAAAAACGTGAGTCTTACCGATAGTTTCGACGAAATCTAGCCAGTTCCTTCCGATTTCCGGGCATTCGACCCTTTTCGGCGGGATTTAAGAATCACTCTTCTTTTTCAATTCGTGAATGTTTCAACGGAAAATACTATGTCTTCTTCAAACAAAAAAATCTGATCGTTTCAGCGCAGTTTCCTAAGTCGCTTCCAACGATATCGATAACGATTTCTGAGTTTATTCTGATAATGTCGGGAAAATTATCCATATCCTTTTGACCGTTGCGACGGAGATTTCCAAGTTCCTCCGAAACAGTACAACATAAACTTAAGGCTGACTCCTCCGACCGTTTCAGCGCAACTAGCCGAGTTCTTTCGATTCGTCGGGGAAACTGGCCAACTCAGTCCAATCTGTTGGCAAAAAAGGGCAAGTTTCACTTAGCCAAAAAACTTCTTTTGTTCAATCCTTTTGGAAAAACTAAGAGTGCGGGATAGATTTCCTTGAGTTAGAAAAATATTCTAAGTATGTTTTCAAATAAAAATAGAAAGAGGGGCCATAAAATATCAAAATTTTGGGGAAGTAGTTGCAGCAGCAACAACTTCTTAGCTACAAAAAATAATAATAAAGAAAATATGGAAAATACAAAATCATTCCATTATGTTATGGGCCCTTGTTGTTTTTCCACAACATTATATCACCAACTATACTATATATGTAATATTTAATGTAATAGAAAAATACAATGGCTTAGTGTTAAGAGAGTTTAGGGTTTGCCATCAGGGTGTTGTTTCACATTATTAGCTTCTTGCACCATTATATTTGTGTATTCAACTTTGTTCTTCGCAAGCAAAGATATTACTTTCTTATGCTTTAGTCGTCCATGCATCTAATGGAGGCTACAATGCTTTTGCACTCTTTTGGCTTGGATATTGCCAATCTTCCAACATTCTATATCTATTATTTTGCACTTTACCACTAAGTATGCCATTATTGTCTTGTTGGTTAATTATTGTGGTTTTCTTGACTTTTTAGTGATTTGAAGTTGATTTTACTATGTTTTACTAATGGTGGTTTTTTTCAAAGTCTTGTTCTTGCACTATTGCTTCCTGCACCATTTCGTGTACATGTTCCAGTATTACAGTTCACAATTGCATAGGCATATGTATTTCACAAAAGACATGGAGCACATGAATTCTATATGAAATGATGTCCACCTTAACTTGTCATCTCAATTTTCCAGCATGCGAGGGAAATTAGATAAAATTATGGTCATCTCACGTCACTTAAAGAAATGGATAATTCTCATCGTTATTCCAGGAAGTAATTTTCGGGCTTGATTTCTTAGAAAATGGCGGGGAATGATGAAAATTGGTTGAAAACACACTTGCAGAATGATCCTGTCTACCTAACATCGTGGGCGGTTTGAAAATTCACAACAGATTGGGATTTACGCTTAGCCTTTNATGGCGGGGGATGATGAAAATTGGTTGAAAACACACTTGCAGAATGATCCTGTCTACCTAACATCGTGGGCGGTTTGAAAATTCACAACAGATTGGGATTTACGCTTAGCCTTTTGAAGATAAATTTTCCATAATTATGTTGCATGTCGTTTTTCAAATCAATGCCATATGAAACACTCAAGTCAACAATATCGATGTATATTAGATTGGATATGATAAGATTGACTGCACTCCTAAGTTTTTGTTCATGATCACCAATTTCACTAACGAGAAAGGGGAATCATCCATAGATATAGTTTGCCATTATGTCAATGATATGAGTCATGTAACCTAACTATTATGTAATTAAAGTAAATTAAGTTGGACTGGAATTCCTATATATACCTAACCTATTGTACTCTGAAAACAATGTTAGAGATCCAAGTAACAAGTTAGTGTTTCTCTAAAAACTTGTAAGCAGAGCTATGTTAATGGAATTACTGAGATATTGAGTATATCATTTTTGTGTTGATTTGAAGTGTTCTTTTGACTTTGTTGACTCAGCCAAGGGCCTGACTAAAGAAAATGAAGGTCAATTCTCTATGTTCCTGCATAGATATCGGTGTTCATATCATAGTTACAATATTTTACACTATATCATTTAATTACTATTAAAATACCCCCAGTTTGGACCCCATGGTATTTAATTGTACATGATGTAAATATTGTATGGAAATCATGGCAAGGAGCTCAAGGCCAAGGCCCTGCCATTGATTGATGTTTGTGTATATGTGATCAAGGTTGATACCTATGGTTTTGGTGCTAAGTCAATCACAATATATATATTTTGATATATCATGTAAATGCACAAATTAATACAATACCACATCTGGCTATGGGACTACAAACATTAAAGAGATGGGGGCATGATTCCACAAGAGATAGGATGGGGAGTTAGTCAAACTCTTGAGACAATAGGGTGTGGCCAGTCAATGGGGAAACCCATGAACCTTCAACTACCATTTTTGTTCTCTTTCCTCAATCATCAATTTCTTCCAGAAGTTTGTGAGGCAGTTAATGCCTTGGGTAGAGCAAGGCATGACAGTCTAATGGCTTGACTGAGCAAGCTTGCAAGTCAGTAGTCTGTAGAACCCGTATTCTTGCTTCTGTATCAAGTAAATCTGCATGGGAATGTGTTCCCATTCCGTCATCCTTGAGTCGCGCTGAGCATTGGGGGAATTCGCGTTGTTGGTTGAGCAGACTGGGAGGGTTGTGTTTTTTGTTGGTGGTTGTTCATTATTCTTCCCCTCTGTTGTCCTAGACAATTAGATCATTCTGATCTGTTGTTCATGCACATTGTTTTTGGTTCACTACCCTGGGTAGCAGAAGAAGAGTCCCGTTGTGTTTTGCTGAGTCATTGGGCAGTGGAGATCTCTTGATTTTATGAGAGTGTGACCCTCGATGGTTTCTTGATTTCCCTGGAGACACGCAGTGTGGTGGTTTGACCATCCAGAGTCGTGGACATGTCGTTCCGTAGTGTTTGTATGTGTGACATTGGGGTATGAGACCCCGTTTCCTCTGTGTTACAGAGTGGACCCCGTGAGGATGAGTTTTCCTTGCGGATTGTTGTGTTGTGCATCCCTGCTTTGGTTTGAAGATGAAGGAGTGGAAGAGGCCATAATGGGATGATAAACCTAGTGAAGAGAGGAACCTCATAGACATATCGAGAGGGCTGGAAAATCCTTTCTGCACACCCTGAAGAGCCCTGGAAGGGAAGGTATGGCCTAAGGGACTGTGTAATAATGAAGGGAATACTTCCTTGTGTGGGGTGGTGTAGGTATTGAGGAGGTCAAGACAAATATTGTGTAGGTGTCCATGGCTCTTTGGTTGGGCTCACTAGCTTAGTAATTCTACCTTTCCATTGCCTTAGCAGCTTGATAAGCCCAAATGTTAGTTGGTTTGTCTTTGTCTTGTTGTGTTTTGGCTTGTTGCTTTGGATAGTCTGAGAAACCCAACTGCAGGTTGGTTTGACTGTGTTTTGATGTGTGTGGGTCGTGTGTAAGCATGTTGTTCCCTAATTCCTTGTGGGAATCATGCCCAGATCGGGGGTGGTAGTGTGTTGAGATATTTATGAACACACTGGCTTATGGTTGGGTGGAACATGGCGGCCACCTAGCTAGTTGTAGAACAACTTAATCATCAAGATAAGTATTCTCTATTATTCTTGTTTATGCCTTGAAGTTGCTTATGAATGAATACGATGAATTGATAAAGAAGAATTCCTATTATGAATGAAGAAGGATTCACTGTTTCATAAGTATCTCCATTATGCATGTTTATGCCATATATTTGTCTATGAATCACTATGTTCATGTTGGGTGCTTGATGATGAGTAAGTAGAGGTTTACTTGTGTATATTTCCCTAAATATTACTTCTGCATTGCCTTGTATGTTCCATGCATTTTTTTTAAGTCATTGGAGTCTAGAAAAGCCTGGTTAAAGAGTCAGTTTGCAATTGATCTAAGTGTTTCCACACCCCAGGATCCGCAGCGGAAGGTGGCAAGCGGGAGGTGGGAGAAAGAAGTTTAATTGAAGCAGAATGTGGGATTTTTTACTTTTAGGATCCACTTGTGGAGGGCAGAAAAAGGAATGTGGAAATCAGGAGAAAATATAAGGCAGAAAGTGAGTCTTCGCACCCAGAATCCCCCTGCGAAGGGCAGAAGGCAGGTGGTGGAAAACCAGAGTAGGTTAAGGTAGAGTTGGTCGTCTAATTCTCGAGTTCCGCACTAGAGGGCATAAAGGCGGAATGTTGAAGGCGGGAATGAGGATAGAGGTCCCACCATGGGATAGCTTTCAAACTTCCGAGTTCCGAAGGCGGAAGGGCGGAAGGTGGTAGGTGGAACTATGAATGAAGAATTTCGTCAAGCGTTATGCTTCCGACTTTCGAGTTCCGAGGGCAGAAGGAGGAATTGTGGAAGGTGGAAGGCGGAAGAATGGGTGAATGTTTTCCGTCGCACGGTTACGTTTTCGATTCCCGATTTTCGAGGTCGGAAGTGGAAGTGCGAAAAGAATAGGTTCAGTGCGGAAGAAGGTTTTTGTGCACATAATGGATCTGTTAACAGCGGAACAACTGTTATAATAATGAAGAGGGGTTATTAAGCCTGAGAATGTATGAAGAAGAGGGTGTTAACGTCCATGCCCCGTGTTTCGAAAAAGAACAAGTGTTCTTAAGGAAATTTTTTTAATGATCCGCATTATAGGGTATAGGGACGTTACAGCTATGCTCCTCTTGGTCTGTTTATGATATCATCTAACTCATGGTTAATCGTTAATCGTTTTATGTTTAGAATTGCCTCATGTTTTAGATAGATTGCATATAAAATATGCTATGTAATATATTCATTGTGCATGGTATTTCATTTCCTATATTTATGTTGTTTATTTATGCATTTAGTCATATTAGATTTTATGTACCTGTATTATTCCAGTACAATGTCTACGTGTTTTTTTCCCTACACATGTAATTAGAGTTTCGTGCTCAGTTATTAGTTATATATTCATTTGCTGAACTCGACTTGTTTGAAGATAATAGATTATATATGGTTTGAAAGAATTTGCTTTCCACTCATACGTATACACTTGGTGTTTGAATTTTAGTTATATTAGTTAATTACTCTTTGTCTTATTAGATTGCCATATTATCATTCATATTAATGCATTTTCTTAGTTTAATGTGCTTATAAGTTACACTTTGTTTTATATGTGAAAATGTTAGCTATATGAGAATGGTAGTATTATATACTTATACTTCCGAATCATATTATGGTAGTTTCAGTGACGCTAACATTAAGAGTTGTAGAAACAATGAATAATATAACCATCTTTTAGACTACTTTATGAACAATAATTTTTCAGGGTGGAATTTAAAAAAATATTCAATGTATATTTAAATATGTTGTAATTAAAATTACATATTACCATACTTACATAGTATGTTGGGTTGTTTGTAATGTAGGTATCTGATTGTTAATAATGAAAAATTACATATTACCATACTTACATAGTATGTTGGGTTGTTTGTAATGTAGGTATCTAATTGTTAATAATGAAAAATTACATATTACCATACTTACATAGTATGTTGGGTTGTTTGTAATGTAGGTATTTGATTGTTAATAATGATTTAATATGATTATATCATAACGTCAAGTTAATGTGAAAAAGAAACTCATTATATTGAATAATTAAAGTTTTAATTTTAATTAAACATTGGGTGTACGTTTATTAAATTTGGTACTTCAACAAGGCAATTTTAGAGCAGTTAATTATCTTTAATTGGTGAATTAGATTTAGGTTATCCTTGTAAGATTTACGCATTATATATTTTCATTCTAAAAAGTTGCAACTTCCATTGTATAATTTTTATTGTAAGGATAAGATATAATTAGAGTTAGCACTTCGATTGTGAATTATATCCATTATGATCCTTTTGATTAGCATATGTAGAATTTACCATTTAAGGGTAAATAGACCATTTGTAGAACTTAAGATTTAGTAACATTGTAGGTCATTTATAAAATCTTTTAGTATAGGTGTTTCTTAGAATCACTTTTGGTTTGAGAATGTTTGACGGAATGTAGATTAGGCTAGATTTGTTAAAGAATGTAACCGCGTAATATATTATATTTTGTATTATTATTATTATTACCCCTTCCGTAGATGTTGTCCCTCTGATTAGGGATGTCATTGATGTAATTAGTCATGTAAAGTCTTGAGGTAAAACCTTCGTTGTAAGTCGGGTTAGTAGTACCCACAAAAGTATTATTAAAATGTATTTTTAAGTCTCCCAAGGCAAGTCAGCCTTGATTAGGAGGATAGGTCAGCCCAGTTGGGTTATTAGACTTCTCCATTGATCATTATAAATAGAAGAGGTACCTCCCTCATTTGGACAAGCAGAAAAGTAGCATAACTCAATAGTTATGCTAGAGAGAGAAAGAGCATTCCATCTGGGAGAGAGGAAGCAGTCTAGGATTATTCTTGGGGTCTTATAAGTATTATTCTTTGGGTCTTACACTGTACTTGGTTGAAGTCTATATCGAGGAAGTTTTGCTGGGTTTTCTTCCCCGTGAGGGTTTCCCAGGATAAATCTATGTGTTCTTTTGTGTGGTTGTGCTTGTCTTTCTTTTAGTGATCATTTTGTATATGGTTATGATGATATGATGCTAAATGTTTATATCTTGTATAACCTTTAAAAAATTAACATGGTATCAGAGCCACCCTAAAATAAGTCTTTGTACAACCGAAATATTGCTTCAATGACAGCTACTGAAGATTAGGGTTTCATGCTTGAAAAACCTAGAAAGTAAAATCCAGTCATCTTGGTACTTTCGTTATAACTTGATATTGGAGAAGGATCAAGAGCTAAAACTTTTACAAGCTAAATATGAAACCTTTTTGTACCTTGTGTGAAATTTTTAGTTTCATATTCACTATACTTCAGGAGATATGATTCCTCCAAATCAGGGTTCCAACCTCCTCCAGAATATAGTCATAAATAGGTGACCTAGGGATAATTGCTATATATTGGGCTAGGCACAGGCTAGGAAGGTCCAAATCAAATTTCGAAAGCTTTTGCAGATAGGGCACAAGCTGTAGTTTCTATGGTCAAATTTCTAGACCCCGGAGGTGAACCAGTGACATGTGGCAGCTCATACAAGTTCGCTATGCTGAACAGTCCTAAAACAAGTCACCTTGGGAAACTTCGCATAAGTACCACTTGGTGAATCCATTTCTACTCTAACCTAAGGGGTTGGAAAGAAGAAATATCAAGATTCCTCAGGACTACGTTTCAGACCTAGAGGAGCAGGAATTTGGAGATACATCAGAATCAATATCAAGCAATTCTGTAAAAGAAATTGAAGAAAACTAGGGATTCCTCTTTTGGGCACTTCCCTCCACCGATCAGTTGAAAAAGGAGGACTATCAAAATCACCTTAGGAAGGCACATATGTATATGGAAGAAGTTTCTCATTTTGTGGATTTTCAGTTTTTGACCTAACACTGCTGCCAGGGAAAACTAGGGCATCCGATATTTTGCAATTATGTCCATAGTTTTGGGAAAATGAGTGTGTTGCTTAGCTCGCCTTGAGGAGGTGCATATTTATATCCAATCATATGAAAGATACCTAATTTGGAAAATTAAGGTTTCTTTGTAAAACCCTAGATCTGCCAGAGCAGTATTCTAGAAAAGATCTCAAGCAAGCATCAAGTTGAAGTAATATCATTGGTAAGTTTTATCCTCTCCATTTCCATTTGAGGTTCTCATATTTATCATGATGACAAGGAGTACCAAGTTTGAGAAAAATCTTGAAGGAACCAAGAAATTACGAGCATGAAAGTATAAATTGCATCTCATACTTGAAGAAGCACAACCTAGATAACTATGTCAAAGAAGAAGTTGCAGATCCAAAGGGAGATGAAGACAAAGCACAAGAAGGACTTAGTCAAAGACAAGAGGATTATTTCTGTCTCCATTATATCTCACATGTATCATCCTTGAAGAATCCCAAGGATATGCTTGATGCAATGGCTAGCTTGTACAAAGGAAATAACATCAAGATGATCTTGAGAATGCAACTCAAGGATGTAAAGATGCAAACGTCATAAAGCGTTCAATCTTACTTCACAAGAATCTCTAAGATCAAGAAGAAACTAGAAGCCATTGAAGACAATGTCGAAGAAGCGGAAGTGAAGATTACAACCATGAATGGCCTCCCAAGATCATGGGATTCATTCATTTAAGGAATATGTGCAAGAAGGAATCTGATCTCCCTCTATAGACTATGGGAAGAATGCACACAAGAAGAATCTCAGATAATAACAAGAGAAGGTGGGAGCAACTGAAGATCAAGCTCTCGTAGTTCAATCCAAAAAGAGATCATAGAAAGAAGGAGGACCATCATCACTACAGAAGACAAAAGGAATTCAGAATATATCCTTCCAACATTCGATACTACACTTGTGATGATAAGGGACACTACTCTAGAGATGGTCCCAAAAATAGAGGCTCCTTCAATAAGAAGTCAAACAAGAAAAGACATCATGCTCACACCACTGAAGATGATGAACCAACTAATTCAGAGAATAAAAAGAAGATTCATCAAGTGATGAGGAACATGAATTCTATTGGTGAAGACAAATACATACTCTTATCTGTATTAGTATTTGGATAAAAAGGAATGCAATTAGTGACACTCATAACCAGTACACAGGTTCCCAGAATTAGATGAGGAAGTAAAATGCTTCAATCATTATTGCAAGGACATAAGGATCAAGAAGGAGTCCACCCACCAAACAAACAAAGCCAAGTTCCCAGGATCAGGTGATGAAGTAGAAGGCTCTAGGACATAAGGATCAAGAAGGAGTCCACCCACCAAACAAACAAAGACATGTTCATAGAATCAGACGATGAAGTAGAAGGCTTCAGTTATTCTTATCAAGAAGGAGTTCACCCACGAAACAAATAAAGATAAGTATTTGAATTGTTATTTCCTATATATCTAGTTTCTTAAATGACATTGTTTAGTTGTGTACATATCTATGTTCAAGGAAATGTATTATGCATGATAGAATGTTTGCATTAAGGAACAAAATACTACTAATATGCATGTGATGGGTAAGTGAGCTATGGTGCTATACAACATTCCATTGCTACTTATCTAGAATGAAACCTCTTTGCTGACATATTGGGATTAGTGCACAATCTCAATAATGTTATGGTAGAGATGGAAGGAATCTAGAAAGCTTCAATGTTTATACGGGATATGTATGAATGCTGTATTGGCTAAAATAGTTGCATGATTATATCTTTATGCATAAGAATTTGTCATTATGAAATGTTTCTAACCATGATCCTGATGTATTTGTCTTGTAGGAAAGATCGTGTACAATAACCTACAAGAAAATAAGGATGAGACTTGTTCCGAAGAATAAGTGGTGTTGGAAGATATAATCCAATAAACATACATAAAGATGAACCTGAATGACATAAAGAGAGAAGCAGATCCACCTCAAGAGATGAAGGCCATATTGGGCACAAGAGATTGTTCAAGATGAAGAAAAGTATGACGGGAATTCCAACTAAATTAAGATACCTAGGATACACTCTAGTTATGTGGCACTATTGAGTGACATCATTGATGCAGATCCTTCTAGTTATAGCCAAGTAGAAATGGAAGAAGACTATGATCAAAGAGTATCTGTCGGTCATGGGGAATGACGTCTAGGATGCGGTTCCTAGACCCAAAGGGAAGTCCGTAGTGTCTTCCATGTGGATCTACAAGATCAAGTATGCAACAGATGACAACATCAAGGGATACAAAGCAAGGTTCATGGTTTCTCTTAGAAAGAGGGAGTAGACTATTGCATGACATACTCCATTGACTAGACACACTTCGCCAGTGAAGTCAAAGTGTATATCGAGCAGAGAACCACATGTGCACAAAAGGATTTGTGATGCAAGAGCATCATGGCATGCCAACAATGTGATGAGTTGGTCACATGTTGTGGCATATTTTTGGTTGTTTTGCTGAGTCATAGTTTGTTAGCACCGATAGGAATAATCACGGATCATGAGTCCCTACGAGGAGATCAAGAGGCAAGTTGTTTTGTGATAGGGACATTTCATGATGCTTTCTAGTTATTTGTTTTAGGTTGCATGACCAGTCAAAGGGGGAGGTAACAATTTCGCTTAACTAGGCAGGTTAGAGAAGTGTGAGGGGTTCTACTCTTTAGCGGGAGAATTCCAATTTGTAGAGAGAAGGTCATACCCGCGTTTGGTTCCACTTGTATATATTTTTAAAAGACTGAAGAAGGAGAGTTGAGCTGTGTGTTTGTTCTATTACTTAATAGAAGGATTACCTGTGTGTTTGCAAAGTTCTTAGCCTATATGCATGTGTTGTTTGAACTGTGTATCCGTGCAGAGATGTCTTTGGCGTTTTTCTGAACATCTGTGTATTTCTGTGAAATTATTGATTCACGCGTTAAATTGTTGCTTGAATAGTTGAAATAGGTTGTAGATGCATGCATAGAAGTGTTAGGCTAATGAATCTTGAATATTGCAAGTTGGATTGATCGATTCTTTGATTAATCAACGTAGCATGCGGATTTTCTACCCTTAACAACTTTTGCAGAGAATGAACAGTGGGGATTGAGTCCGCAGACAAAGATCTGACGGTCCAGGAGAGATCCACAATGGAAGTTGCGAGGGCGATAACGGATCTACAAATATCTATGAGATCCGCATCAAAGAGTAGATCGACGGTTGTGGAGAAGGCCACAAATATCTGACGAGTGGAAAAATTGCGGAAGACAAGTTGTGGGGGAGTGACTTTGGAAAGTTGGTCGGGCATCTCGTATCTTGCATCCCGCAACCTGCAACCCACATTTGGAAAGCTTGTTGCAAAAATAGAGTTGTGAAAAATATGTTGCGGAAGTAGAATTATAGGGACGTAATTTTAGAGGAGAATTTGGCCGAGGGCTACATTTGGTAATCCTGCTAAGTGTAGGAGCCACCAGATCCTAGAGGTACTGGTTGGGTTGGATGTGGTTGATCCGAACTGTACCAGTTTTGGTATCAGAGACAGGAGAAGCTTGTGTGAGAGAGAAGTGTAGTAGTAGAAGCCTGGAAGGAGAAAAGAAGAGTGTTAAAGAGGTTCTAGATAGAGGACCGGTGTTTCCAAAAGACCATGTACAAAGAAGGGGCTTGGTGATGTAAGTTGTAGCAATGTGAAAGAGAAATTTTATTGCAGAGGCTTAGTGCAAGAGGATGGATGCACGCATAGGTAGAGAAAGAGGTCATGACAGAGGTTGACCAATGGTGAACGTAGAAGTTATGGAGGAAATGAGGGAGCTACGAGCACGTATGGAAGCCATGGAGACAGATAGATGAAGAGACCTAGAAGCATGGGACGTAAGTGAACTTGAGGATTAAGAGTAAAGAGAAGAAGTTGTACCTATGCAGGAGACACCTGAGCTAAGGTATTTCAAATCGATTCTAGGAGAAACTTCAAGGCCGAAGCCTGAGTTGTCTACCTATTATGGAAGTCTCATTGCTGAGCATCTCATTGACTGGATTAGTGAGCTGGATAAGTACTTTGAGTACGATGAGATTGAAGAAGACAAGAGATTCATATTGGTTGTGACAAGGTTGAAAGGGCATGCATCCTTGTTGTGGGATAGTGTGCAAGGAGAAAGAAGGAGGACGAATAAGTCATTGACAAAGAGCTGGGATATGATGGTAGAAAAGATGAGGGCTAAGTTCTTTCCCAAATATTACCATTTAATTCTGTATAGACAGGTACAGAACCTTAGACAAAGATTGTTAACAGTGAGAGAGTACACTGAAGAGTTCTACAAAGTAAACCTAAGGGTAGGATATGTGGAAGAGTTAGCAGAAAAGGCTGCTAGATATGCCAATGGTCTAAGGATGGATATTCAAGAAGAGATCAACATGATACCACCTAGAAGAATGGAGGAGGTGTATCAATGTGCCTTGAGGGAAGAAGAAAAGATAGTGAGGAAACAAAGATTCAACAGAGGTCGAGCTTCAACTAGAGGAAGAGGACAAGCATCTGGAAGAGGAATATTTGGAGCACAGAGGGGAGAGTCCAGTAACTCTAGCCAACAAGAGCAACATGGTAGAGGAGGAGACTCTAGCATAAGAGGACCTTACCAAGGAGTTAGAGGTAGAGACAGAGGTAGAGGAATTGTCTATAGGTGCTACAAATGCAACCGGTTGGGGCATAGATCATTTGAATGTCCAGGGAAGGAAGATGTAGGACAGAGAGGAGCCTATGTAACTCAGAATGAGCAACAACAAGAATAGTCAACAGTGGCAAAAGTTTTTCTAGAGACAAGAGAGGCTTTGATGATGAATAAGGTCTTGTTGAAACCTAAGAAGGAGCAAGCAGATCCTGCTCAAAGAAAATAATTATTCAGGACCACGTGTAGAGTCCAAGGGAAGTGTTGTAAGATGGTGATTGACAGTGGGAGCACTGACAATCTTGTTTCCACAGAGATGGTGGAGAATCTAAGTTTAAAGAGGACCAAGCATCCTGTTCCATACAAAGTATCTTGGTTACATAAAGGACATCAAATCCTGGTAAGTGAGCAGTGTTAAGTTTATTTCCAAATAGGTCCATATAAGGATAATATTATGTGCGATATTATACCCATGGATGTTTGTCATATACTGTTTGGAAGACCGTGGCAATTTGATAAGAAAGTGATTCATGATGGTAGGATTAACTGTCATAGTTTTGAGAAGAATGGGATAAGACATGTACTTCACCCTTTACAAGAAGGTGGTATAGTAGGTGTTATCCCTAAAGTTGGACCTAGACTACAGGGGATCCAAGCTTAAGGAAATCTTAAGTCTGATAAAGACTAAATCAAAATAAAATCAAATCAAAATA